>JBBBDQ010001947.1:1367500-1370000 GCA_037127315.1 Ascarosepion bandense
GACTGCGATAGATAGATAGATAGATAGAGAGATAGATAGATAGATAGATAGATAGATAGATAGAAATGGATAGACTAGGATATATGAACAGACTGCGATAGATAGATAGATAGATAGATAGATAGATAGATAGATAGATAGATAGAAATAGGATAGATAGGATATATGACTAGACTATATGAACAGATAGATAGATAGATAGATAGATAGATAGATAGATAGATAGATAGATAGATAGATAGATAGATAGATAGATAGATGCCAAAACTGCAGAGGAATAATCTATAGCGCACTGACGCATACGACTGACGGGCATATATAACTGGTATATTCTTTACAACTAAATAGTTACAATCAATTCAGAAACTATAATGAATATAATCAGATCTAAAAAAAAAACAACAGTAGCTCGGAAGCTGGTAAATATAAAATATATATTATCAAACTCTTCCTCACAATACACTGGAGAAATACGCAGAAATTAAATAAAACGTATCTCTGATAATATCTATCATAGAAGATACCTTATAAATAATAATTTAACAGAAGCACTGGTCATACACAGAAATTCGACCACAATTTCTACCTAAAGATACTATACTCCTCAAATACTCCTCAAAAGAAAAATAATTTATTCAGAAGGCAAAATTAACGAGAGCGCCACTATCAAATATTATAAAATATTAACCTATGACCTATTTTCTCCCATTCTCATCTTTCCTGAAAGAAACAATACTTTCCCAAGAAAACATGAAAAGTGGGGTGCGTCAGTGAAGATGTAGGGTGCGTGTTCTTTTCAAACGTCGGGGGTCACCACTGAAGCGTAGAGTAGAGTTTGTTTTTTTTTAATCGTATCACCCTGAGCAAGGCGGTAACGCCACTGATGTGCAGGGGGCTACGTAATAGTGAAAAGATTGGAAAAGAGAAAAGCCAGAAACCACATCCTAAACAGGGAACAAGGGATGAGCCTCTTAACCTGTTCAATAGACGTGGGTGGAGTGTGAACCGGGCGATAGATAGATCTATCTACTCCAACTGAGAAAAAAAGAAACCAAAGTGAGAAGATATGTTTATTTGATTCAGCCTTGTGTCATACTTAACGAACTCCCTAAAGCTTACAGGATTTATGCAGAATTTATCATCATCAGAATTATCAGATGATTTTCATCATTATCAGAAGGTTGGTTGTCGGCAGGTTGGAATATGTAGAATTGTGTGGAACAGTGTAAGAATAAAATATACATTTTGTATTTTAAAATAGAAATTTATTAAAAGGAAAGAATAACATAAGTTTTAGGAATTAATGTGCAATTAGAAACATTATTAAGAAGTTAAGGGTAGAATTCGTATTCAATGATAGAGTTATGTGTATCAAAATTTGAAGAAAATGTTCTTAGTAGTAATTGTTGAAAGAGATAAAGAGAAAGAGAAGGAGGACAATGTCTGAGTCGCTTGAAGTTGAAGTTACATTTTAGATGTTTCGTCTCACGGCTCCCGTCTGACTCTCTGACAGACTGCCGCTGGTGAAGTCTTTTTATTGTAATCTAGATTTTTTTGCACTTACTTGCGAAGTCCTTTTAGTCTTTCAATCGTTCCCATTGGTCAGAAATCAATGTAACACCTACTTGCGAAATCTGGTTTCAACATTTTCTTTTAGCAGATGATCAATTCTTTTTCTATTTGGGAAAAACCAGGATTTCTCACGTCATTGTGAATTTTTGATTGATTTTAATTAATTTCTTATCCGCTACAAACATACAACAAACTTATTTAAAAAATCCTAAGTAAACGCTTAATTTCCATCATTTTAACATCTAATAACATCCTAAATACATGAGAAAAAATTGTTTTCAAATATGACGTTTTTAAAATATTAAAAAATTTCAGTTAATCTTATAATTTATGAAAGTTTTTTTCTAGAAACAAACAAATTTTTGTTTTTAGATTCTTTATTTTAAAAAAAATCAATTTCTTTGCCTTGATAAAAAAACATTACAGAACAAAACGCGTAGGCGAGAAAAATAGTTTTCCTTCTGTTATCTTTATTTAACCATATATGTATTGTACCAAAGTGGCAAAGAATGTAGAATACGTTGTAAATGAAATTCTGGTTCCATCTTTGGTGGGAACAACATCTGTCAATACCAGCGGCAATCGCATCTCTTTTTCGGTTCTCAAGTGTGGATTATAAACAGATGGAATTATCTGTTTCGACCTAAGTTTTCGGACATCCCGCGTACTTAAACAGTTGACAGAGACCAACTGAGAGTGAGAAGAATGAGACCGAAGCAGATTCAGGCAGGTAGATGGAACGTGTTCCACTGGAAGACAAGTAATGATTGATTCAATGGATTTATAGATTTCTTGTTCAGATCAGATCTTGAGATAGGCTTGTCGATCAATTGATTTTCAACAAAATGATCTAGTGGGAGAGAACCAGAGAGAGAGAGAGAGAGAGAGAGAGAGAGTGAGAGAGAGAGAGAGAGAGAGAGAGAGAGAG
>JBBBDQ010001947.1:1375000-1665000 GCA_037127315.1 Ascarosepion bandense
ACTGGTTTCACATTTCTACGTATTATGTTTTTGAGAGTTTTTTCATCTTGTTTATAATTATTATGTATTTGGTTGCAATAGTATAAGTTAATAGTGTTATGTTTATTTTGATGTAAACCATTATTATTATCATTATTGTTAGAGCTATTGTTAATTTTGTTGAGATACATTTTAATTTGTTGATCAATAACGGAGTTAGGAAATCCATTATTGACTAGTGTTTTCTTAATGTTGTGTAATTCTTTATAAAATATAGATTTGGAAGAAGATATCATTTGTGTGCGCTGAAGTAAGTTTTTTATAACAGCCAACTTATATCGTTAGGGGCATTCACTATTATAATTAAGAAGACACGAATTTATGCTAGTTGGTTTCCTATATAGAGAAGTAGTAAATTTATGTGTGCTAGAATCAATGAATACATCAAGGAAAGGGATTTTGTTATTAATATTAAGTTCTAATGTATATTTGAGGACGGAGTGACTTTCAAATTTGTTTTTAAGATATTTAATTTGATCGATATTCTTAGCTAAAACAAAGATGTCATCTATGTATGTTACATATATAGAGGGTTTATTGTTGTCATTAATTATTTTATTTTCTAGATTTGCCATAGATTCTTTAGAAAAGAGGGGACCTAAAGGAGATCCCATCGCAATACCATCTATTTGTGTATAAATATTGCCTAAGGGATCATGAAAGGGTACTTGTGTGGTGCATGCTAATAATAGTTGTTTTAATATAGTGGGTTTAATATTGATTGATGTAAGAGTACCATGATTGTATACATTACGGATAATGATGTCAATTGTTTCCTGGACGGGAACATTTGTGAATAAGTTTTGGACATCCAAAGATATATATAGGGTTGGTATGAATAAAAGAATGAATGGAAGAAAATTCCGATATCCCCCTCAAAATATCACTATTCTATAAAATGTACTCAATACAAAGTACACCAAATAATATTTATTTATAATTTTTAACATACGTATGTTATAACGTCAAAACAATGTAGCTATTTTATTTAAAATTTGTAACATAATTATGTTACGAATTTTAAATATATATATATATATATATATATATATATATATATATATATATTATTTAATTTATTTGTTTGAACGTTATTTTTAATCGATACACCTATTTGAGTAAATAATTTTCAAACAAATAAATTAAATATGTCGGTTGTTAAAAACCGTTTTGTTAATCTTCGGGGTTTTCCGTAACATTGTATGTTTACATTTGTTGACATTATAATAAATTTCAGAGCAGATATGATTATTTATGTAGAATCAAAAATTGTGTTATATATGGCTTCATTTCACTTCGATTAGACTGTGAAATTAATTATTACGTCAGAACATGTGCAAACCACAAACTACTACAAAGTTGTACATTTTGTTTCGACATTGAAAGAACAATTTCTCATCAGGAAGTTAACAATGATGGTAACAAAGGTTTTATTCTTTTTTAAATCTTTTAAGAACAGCGGATTTTTGGATTTTTTTTTCCTACGAGGTAAAAAGATATTAAAAAGGGGCAAAGAAATAAGGGAAGAAAAAATCATAAAATAAGATGAGAAACCAAGAAAAGCAAAAGGAAATATACTGAAGAAATATAAAGTGAAGAAGAAAACAAAGGAGAAAATGTAGATAGGGAATAGCCACTGGAAACGGCTAAGAGAGAAATTTTGACCGGAAGTGAATTGCAGAAAGATATTGACTTCGTTTACATAGTTTCAGCTAAAATGTTTTGGCATTTTTAAATAAGCAACAGTACATTTATAAAAAAAAAAGGAAAAGAATGAGAAAAAGGAAAGTTGCAGAAAGATTAGAAAGTGAAGAGGAACATAAATAAGAAAAAAGTACGAAAATGTAGAGGGGGAAGAAAGGTGAGAACCAGTAGAAACGGTTAAGAAAGAGAAATTTTATATTTTGGCAGGAAATGAGTTGCAGACAGATACAGACATTCGTTACAGTGTTTCATGTTAAATCATTACGCTTTTAAAAATAAATGATGAAATCAAATAGGACAAACAGAAAAGTTATTCATGACACGTAAAATAAAGAATATTTTAAAAAGCCCAATACGAAAATATAAATTTATTATACTTAATACGATAAACTAAAAAGATAAAATAAATTAAACTAAAATTAAAATAAAAAATAAAAATGAATTATTAAAATGAAATGAAATGAAATTAAAATTAAATCAAAATATAATTAAATAATATAATGAAATGAAATAAACATAAAATAAAACAAAACGTATAAAAATAAAATCATACTAATAATACATATAAAATATATAATAAAAATAAAAATAATAAAATAAAAATAATGTATTAATAATAAAAATATTAAATAATGATATATGAAAATGTAAATGTAGATATAAGGTAGTACATGGCTAAAACTACTAACAGTAAATATCAAGTGTGATAATAAATACTTAAACAATAAATACATCCCATTTTGTAATAGAAAATAAAGATATAATATAAAAATAAGATATATGAGAAAGATGAATATTTAGAGTAAATTATAACCGTAGCAAATATTTTTAGACTCAAGTCTTTTCTTCAACCGTGAAGAAATTGTTCAGCACTCACTGTTATGTAAGAGAACTGACATTATGTAGCAGTACGTCGCACTTTCTATGTTTTTAGCGAAGATTTCATGTTTTCTTCATCCTCTGTTCAGCTGCCGGGAAGCATATTTTATCACTCTAATCCGCGTTTTGATTTCAGTGTCAAGTTTTCCAGCCTCTGTTAAAACGCTTCCAGAAGAGGTATAGTGCATCGTATATCATCTCAAATAAACTCTGGAACATCTCAATTCATCTGTTAACACAATGCATTTTATTCCAAGCACTTTCCGCAGTCTGCTTAGAAAAGGCTGTCACTATTGAAAATATGGCATCAGTTACATCGCCTTGTGTAGACGAGACAACGTCGACACTGGGCCGCGCAAACAACTGTTGTATTGTTTTTGTTTTTCGTCTTCTTTATATACCATTTTCCCCTCAGTGCGTGGTCGATCCTGTCTCTCCACAATTTCCTTTTATTCTTAGCTCTTAACAAATTGTGTCTTCCTCTTATTTCTGCTACAACTCTGTTTCGGCACCCATTTACTCAAGCTCTCTAAATATGTTATGCGTTGTTTTCCCTCGTGACATCAGTCTGTCCTGTGAGTATCAGATTTTTCAAGCCTTCTTCCCTCATTTTGTTACCGAGGTAAATATCCAACTCATTAGAGCAGACGGTTGATTTCGCTTGTGCATAAAGGACAGAAACCCCCCT
This sequence comes from Ascarosepion bandense, assembly GCA_037127315.1. Lineage (NCBI taxonomy): Eukaryota > Metazoa > Mollusca > Cephalopoda > Sepiida > Sepiidae > Ascarosepion > Ascarosepion bandense. The sequence continues at coordinate 1,378,311 of JBBBDQ010001947.1, forward strand.
GTGAAAAGGCTATTATGAAATCTAGTAGTTGTTTGTATTGGTATAGGGGACGAATTCCTTTTTAGTTTATAAGAATTGCTTACGAAAATTTAATCCTTTTTTGACAAGTGCATTATATATACGTCTTGTTGCGGATCATTTGATCACATTTATTGACGTCATCTATTCAGTTTGGGATGCTTTGTTGCTGCAATATAATAGAAACCCCTGTTTTGTCCAAACGACACGGCACTTGATGACGGAAATGCGACAGCCTTTCACGGATAATATCGGCTCCGAGGCTCACCATATTTTAAATCCATCAAATATGTATGTACATATAAAGTTATGTCATTTGCATTAGTTCACCCGTCACATCCTTTAAAATAGCCATCAGTCAGTTAAGTGCCATACGTGATACACGGTTGGGCGATCATGTCTCGAAAGAGACATGACTGACTAGGCAGAAGATTATCCCGCAGTAGGTTGCCATTGCTTTCTGCGGTAGACTGGTTGCCGACCAAGGCTATAGAACCCAATCTGTCCTGTTATTTAACTCATGGCTAGAGAAAAAGAGATGTATTATATTATTAAGTAGTAATTAGTAGGGGATCAGTTTATTACTTTATAACAATAGAAAACAGATCCCCCACTTTATGTTTTCCCATGTCCCTCGTGGCTTCAGTCTGTCCTGTGAGTATCAGATTTTCCAAGCCTTCTTCTCTCATTTTGTTACCGAGTTAAATATCCAACTCATTTGGGAGGATGGTTGATTTCGCTTGCGCATATAGATCAGAAACCCCCTTGTGTGACAAAAATGCGACAGCCTTTCACGGACAATATCGGCTCCGACGCTAACCAAATTAAAAATCCATCAAATATGTATGTACATATAAAGTTATGTAATTTGCATTGTTCCACCCGTCACACCCTTTAACATAGCCATACATTGACCGAAAAAATTTTGGGGGATAAGTACAAACAGATAATCGGGTACAAAGAAACTCTACTTTGTACCCGATTATACACTCCCGATCAAAAATTTAAGACCACTTTAAAATCTTTAAAAAGAAATGTTTTTTACAGATAGATTTTACACTCCTACCACTTAAGGTTACCAATACTACAATCTAAAAGGTTATGGAAACAAAAAGCTACATTCCAAACATTTTATTTAGAAATTTACATTTTTATAAAATGAGGCGATTTGCACATGATCAAAATTATAAGACCAGAGACAAAAATTCTACGAAATTGTACAAAAAGTGTATGAAAAGTGTATGAAAACATTCAACAACCAAATTTAATAATGAGTTCTACCTCCACTGCTTTTGATGACTGCAAAAATTCTGTCGGGCATGCTAGAAATAAGCGTTTCCATTAAGGTGCGGCGGATGTTGCTCCAGCTTCTGAAGATGGCTTCACGAAGTTCATTTTTTGTTGAATAGTGTTTTCCATTTTGATAAACATCTCTTGTCGTCCATCCTCAAACATTTCCAATTGGGTTCAAGTCTGGTGAGCATGCAGGATGTCCCAACAGATGGACACCATTTTCTTGTAGAAAGGTCAAGGTCCGTCTTGCAGCGTGGATTGCAGCATTATCCTGTTGGAATAACCATCCATCCCCACACAAACGATGGCCCTCCATCATCAAAGATGCTTTTTGTAGCATACTAACATAACCAGCCACTGTCTGACGACCCTGCACCACCTGGAGTTCCATCGTCCCTCTGTAAGAAAAGGCACCCCAAACATTTAGGGACCCTCCACCATTATGACGTATGGAGAAAATTACAGGAGGCATGTTTTTGTTATTCCAATATCGTTGGAAGCCATCTAGATTGAATTTTTTCTCATCAGAAAACAGGACTTTCTTCCACTTCTCAACGTCCCATGTTTGGTATTTACGACCCAACTTTAAGTGGTTCACCTTGTGACGTGGAAGCAGCCGAGGAATTTGTTTACGCTTTTTATTTACCATGCCTTTTTGTCGTAAGTGTTGTCTGATAGTTTACGGGACTGCAATCAGCTTCTGTGACAGCCTTAATTTGACTAGAAGAAAGTACCTCGTCTTTCATAATAACCTGTCTTATTCTCCTACTCAATGCAGGAGAAATTTTTGGGGGGGGCTTACCAGAGGATTTTGCTTTTCCATAATTCTCACTGTTCTTTAGAAATTTGCAAATCACAGTTTTACTGCGATTTACCTTAGCTGCGATCGCCCGCTGTGACAAACGTTACTTATGGAATTCTAGAATTCGAGAATGCGCAATTTCGATAAGTTTGCTTGCTTTAGGCATGGTAACACGTTTACGCACTGATTGCTAATCTCTGACTGAACTAAAAACATTGGAATTACCATAGATCTAACAATTTATACCCCTGGTCTTATAATTTTGATCATGTGTAAATTGCCTCATTTTATAAAAATGTAAATTTCTAAATAAAATGTTTTGAATGTAGCTTTTTGTTTCCATAACCTTTTAGATTGTAGTATTGGTAACCTTAAGTGGGAGAAGTCTAGAATCTATCCTTAAAAAAAAAATTTCTTTTTAAAGATTTTTAAGTGGTCTTAAATTTTTGATCGGGAGTGTATAATCGGGTACAAAGTAGAATTTGTTTGTGCGTAGCTTAGGAGAACAAGCTTTCATTAATGGGTTTTGAAAAAAATAAAATTGAACTATTTAACATCCTGTTGTGGATTCCGTATGAAGAACCGCACAAAATAATGAACAACAAAACCAAATATGGAGATAGAAAAGTAGGTTATATTGAACGTAATATACAAACTTGAACGCACGTTTGTAAATCCAGGAATGCTATTAGTAGGAAATAAATATATCCAAGGAAGTGAAGTCGTTGGAAATAGTATATCCGTGTATATTATTCTAGCTGAGTGGAGCTCAGAGCTCGTCTGACTTCTGATGTGGTAAGCTCTGGGTAACTTCGGTATCACTAGTTAACTTATGATTATTGAGTTGAGTTGAGTCCTTATACTCTACTACGACACTGTCAGCTCTCTGCCGTCGGGTAGAGGGCGCTCTCTGCTTCCGAGCAGGGAGCACTAACCCAGTCGTGGTTCCGCCGAAGGGTAGAAGCACGGCTGGGCAAAAATAGACAGACATTTTTTGGCCGGGCCATATAGCCCGGAAATCCCAGTCATAACTGACCATGTGTCACATGTTGCCCTTCCTGGGAGGGACAACTAAATATAGTTAACTTATGTATCAGTTCAGGTACTCGCCGATAACTCTCACGTTTCACTCTATGGCATATGGTGTTTATGTACACTAAGTCGAATCCATTATCATATACAAATGGGGAGATCCCACAACATGCAAAATACTCCAACTATTTTAAAAACAATTTAATGATTAGAATAACAAATACTTATTTAATAAAAATGCTATAGTGTTTTTGTTTTTTTTGCATATCTTTCCTTTAAGTTTTTGTATACAAATATTACTGTTTCTACTTTACCTTGCGTTTGCGAGAACGAAAAATAAATCCCAAGGCGAAACGCTTGAAAAAGATGGAATTTAGCTCCAGAATGAAATATTTACGCGTGTCTAGAAAAAGATGGCATTTAGTTCCAGAATGAAATATTTACGCGTGTCTAGAAAAAGATGGCATTTAGTTCCAGAATGAAATATTTACGCGTGTCTAGAAAAAGATGGCATTTAGTTCCAGAATGAAATATTTACGCGTGTCTAGAAAAAGATGGCATTTAGTTCCAGAATGAAATATTTACGCTTGTCTAGAAAAAGATGGCATTTAGTTCCAGAATGAAATATTTACGCGTGTCTAGAAAAAGATGACATTTAGTTCCAGGATGAAATATTTACGCGTGTCTAGAAAAAGATGGCATTTAGTTCCAGAATGAAATATTTACGCGTGTCTAGAAAAAGATGGCATTTACTTCCAGAATGAAATATTTACGCGTGTCTAGAAAAAGATAGCATTTAGTTCCAGTATGAAATATTTACGCGTGTCTAGAAAAAGATGGCATTTAATTCCAGAATGAAATATTTACGCTTGTCTAGAAAAAGATGGCATTTAGTTCCAGAATGAAATATTTACGCGTGTCTAAACAAAGATGGCATTTAGTTCCAGAATGAAATATTTACGCGTGTCTAGAAAAAGATGGCATTTAGTTCCAGAATGAAATATTTACGCTTGTCTAAAAAAGGATGGCATTTAGTTCCAGAATGAAATATTAACGCGTGTCTAGAAAAATATGGTATTTAGTTGCAGAATGACATATTTCAGCGCGTCTAGAAAAAGATGGCATTTAGTTCCAGAATGAAATATTTACGCGTGACTAGAAAAAGATGGCATTTAGTTACAGAATGAAATATTTACGCGTGTCTAGAAAAAAATGGTATTTAGTTGCAGAATGAAATATTTACGCGTGTCTAGAAAAAGATGGCATTTAGTTCCAGAATGAAATATTTACGCGTGTCTAGAAAAAGATGGCATTTAGTTCCAGAATGAAATATTTATGCGTGTCTAGAAAAAGATGGCATTTAGTTCCAGTATGAAATATTTACGCGTGTCTAGAAAAAGATGGCATTTAGTTCCAGAATGAAATATTTACGCTTGTCTAGAAAAAGATGGCATTTAGTTCCAGAATGAAATATTTACGCGTGTCTAAAAAAAGATGGCATTTAGTTCCAGAATGAAACATTTACGCGTGTCTAGAAAAAGATGGCATTTAGTTACAGAATGAAATATTTACGCTTGTCTAAAGAAGGATGGCATTTAGTTCCAGAATGAAATATTTACGCGTGTCTAGAAAAAGATGGTATTTAGTTGCTGAATAACATATTTCCGCGCGTCTAGAAAAAGATGGCATTTAGTTCCAGAATGAAATATTTGCGCGTGACTAGAAAAAGATGGCATTTAGTTCCAGAATGAAATATTTACGCGTGTCTAGAAAAAGATGGTATTCAGTTGCAGAATGAAATATTTACGCGTGTCTAGAAAAATATGGCATTTAGTTCCAGAATGAAATATTTACGCGTGTCTAGAAAAAGATGGCATTTAGTTCCAGAATGAAATATTTACGCTTGTCTAGAAAAAGATGGCATTTAGTTCCAGAATGAAATATTTCCGCGTGTCTAGAAAAAGAGGGCATTTAGTTCCAGAATGAAATATTTACGCGTGTCTAGAAAAAGATGGAATTTAGTTCCAGAATGAAATATTTATGCGTGTCTAGAAAAAGATGGCATTTAGTTCCAGAATGAAATATTTACGCGTGTCTATGTTAGAGGCTCAAGTGTAAGAAATCTTAAGAAATTATTTATCGCTGTTAAACTGGAGAAAATAAATATAAAAGTGTAAAGTTTTTGTAGAAATCTCTAAATTCTATATGGTCAACCCTAAGAAGCAAGATTTAGCTATATATATTTTTTTTAATCATTTCACCCCGAGCAAGGCGGAAACGCCACTGATGTGCTGGGGGCTACATAAATGTAAAAAGATTAATTAGAAAAGAGTGAGGAGTACAAGCTAGTTAGAAAGGAACAATAGAAAGCTGAGAAAGCAGGTGCAATGACAGATACATTGGTGGAGAGAAAGGGAAGGTTATACTGGGGTGGGGAGAGAGCTAGAGTCCAGTGGTTAGTAGATGAGTATTGATTTTGCATTTAAATTTCTGGAGGTTGTAGCCATCAGGAAAGCAAGAATACGGGAGCGAGTTCCACAGGCGGGAAGTGCGAGAGAAGAAGCTGCAGGAGTAGAATTGTCGTCTGCATTTGGCTAATCTGACTGTGAATGGGTGGGACCCAGTTGCCAGTCTGGTTGCACGAGTAAACACCTGTTGAGGAGGAATCAGTGACTTAAGTTCGTCTGAGCAGAAGCCATGAAATATTTGCAGAACAGACAAAGGGATGCCACATTTCGACGATGGGGAAGTGGCTGCAGTCGGCTTTGGAACGTGCTTGGGTAGATATACCAAGACAAGGACACCATCTCTATCCCGTAACCGTAGTTAATTAATTGAAAGAATGAGCTCCCTGTCAGTAGTTACACTTGAACTCTGGAAATCTACAGTCTATATCTGCGTAATGATGATTTGTGATTAGTGTCTTATTTACACGTACACTGTGACTTGCTATGTGCGTTGTGGTGTAATGAATATTGGCTCGGAATGAGAGATCGGAGAGCCGAGTTCGAATTTCAGTTGAATTCATTATACACAAATACACTTGCAAAAGGTATTAATCCATCTCTTCTCTCTCCATGGGTTGAATAGCAGGGCAGATTGTGTTCTATAGCCTTGGTTGGCAACCAGTCTAGCGCAATAGGAAATGATAGCCTACTGCAGGAAAATCTTTTGCGTCGTCAGTGACTGACCGAAAGAGATATGATCTCCCATGTGTGTATCCCTATGGCACTTAACTGACTGATCTTGATAACAGAATTGAATAGCAGGGCAGATTGTGTTCTATAGCCTTGGTTGGCAACCAGTCTAGCGCAGAAGGAAATGGTAGCCTACTGCAGGAAAATCTTTTGCGTCGTCAGTGACTGACCGAAAGAGATATGATCGCATAAGTGTGTCTCCCTTATGGCACTTAACTGACTGATCTTGATAACAGAATTGAATAGCAGGACAGATTGGGTTCTATTGCCTTCGTTGGCAACCAGTTTAGCTCAGAAAGAAATGGTAACTTACTGCGGGAAAATCTTATGCCAAGCCAATGATTGATCGAGAGAAACATGATCGCCCAAGTGTGTATCATGTATGGCACTTAACTGACTGTTCCCTGCTCGCAACAAGTACTAAAAAACATTTTGTGACTTGAATCCTAATTTAATTTTTTATAATTTATCGTCGACTTGTATCTCAAACTCAATTTGTTTACAACGAGCTTCGGTGTCTCCTCCAGAACAAGACTCTAAAATGAAAAGTGGCAAGGAACAACGACACAGTAGAAGAGAAAATACCCAATACAAAGTTAATGAATCAGTTCGATGAGTCCTTACGGAAATTGCAATATAATTCTTCAAGATCCTTTCCTTTGTTCGCCACTTGGCAGGTATTTCTACAGATGAGTCTACGGTTTTTTACCTTTTCCTGATAGTTTCTAGAGATTGTACTAACAATCGATTTCAGATTTCTTCCCTGCCAATAATCGGAAGTTGGTCTTGTAGGCATTAACGATGACAGTAAATACGACTAGAATTGAAAAACATTTCTCTTATTCTGCTATCAAAGTTTTGTATCGAACGCGATCATTTGCGTCACCGGAAGACGGTAGCTGATTGATAATTTCGAGAGAGCCGAACACGGTGGCGCCGCCATCTTATTAGCTCAACAGCTCAGAAGCGAGACAGAAAACTGTTTGCTCTTTTCATTGTCGAAAAGTGCGCGGAGTCGTGAGAGAATTGTACAAAAGAAAATTATCTTAATTGCCTGATTTGAAAGTTGATGAAAATAACTTGATGCATTCATTGAAGTGAGGCCTTCGTGATATAACGAATACAAAGTATTAGTAAATTAATGGTAATAGATGAAATGGAAAGTGCGACTTTGAGGTCCAAAGACGCATTGGCACGGCCAATGACGCATTTCAAAAGCTAACCAGAGTACTGAGAAACCGGAAAATCTTATTGGAAACAAAGAAAAGAGTGCTATACTGCTATGTGATATCTGTCCTTCTGCATGGCTGCGAATATTGGACGATCTCTTCAGGGACAAAGGAGAGGCTCAAAACACCAGAAATGTGGTTCTACAGAAGGATGCTGGGGATACCATGGACCAAGCACATGAGGTGTTGGGGAGGATGCAAACCAGAAGAAAACGTATACTTAACATCAGTAAGAGACAGATGAGGTTCTTGGGAGACGTAATGAGGAAGGGGGATTTGGAGAATCTGATGCTCACAGGACGGATAGAGGGAAGAAGAGACATGGTAAATAAGCGTATGTGATAGGCTTGATCAACTGGATGGGGTAGCGGGGTTAGGGAGAGATGTCAAGGGACGGAGGAAAATGGAAGTCCATGATCGCTTACATCTTAAAGGAACACGGCACAAGAAGAAGGAGGAGGAGGAGGATTAGAAGAAGAAAAAAGCACGAGGAGGAGGATTGGAAAAAGAAGAAGAAAAAGGAGGAGGAGGAGCAGGAGGATTAGAAGAAAAAGAAGAAGATGGAGGAGGAGGATTAGAAGAAGAAGGAGGAGGAGGAGGATTGGAAGAAGAAGAAGAAGAAGAAGAAGAAGAAGAAGAAGAAGAAGAAGAAGAAGATAGTGAATACTGGACAATCCGTATGAGTTTTGAGTCAATGGTATTGTACTACTCGCGGGCGATGCTGAGAATATCATGGACAAGTCATGTGAGCAACGAGAAAGCTCTAAAGAAAAGTAGGAACAACACAGAGTTTATAAGTGGCCTGTGTATTATTATCTATTAAATATTATTTAGAAATAGTGCAATGTCGTTTTTCTTGAATTTCGGGAGTTCAGTTCGGTGACAGGGAAGCATAGATTCAGACTCAATGAAAACAAGACAAGCAGTAACTGACCAGTACAGAAAAAGAGGGATAGACTCCGTCAGGCAAACTGCTGCTATAGTTGTAGCTTTTGAGTTGACGAAAAGAAACACAGCAGCAAATAAATAATTCCCCATATGTCTTTTAAAAGATTTCTATAAAATGTAATTCATATGGCACATTGAAAAAAAAATATGAATATTTTCCACTTTTTCTTGTTTCAGGCAAACGCATTGTGAAACATGGAAACATCTTTATGGAAATAGACCTTATGTAACGGATGAAATAAAAACGATTAAGAGGAGGGAGAAATAAGAAAAGAGTAATAATGAAAGAATGAACTGATTCTATCTATCTATCTATCTATCTATCTAGCTATATTTATATATCTATTTCATTCTGTTCCTTTTTATCAATCTATATTAATATCTATCTACTTTATTCGTTTATGTATACTTTATTATATTCATATCTATCTATCTATCTATCTATCTATCTATCTATCTATCTATCTATCACACAGCGTTTTTCTCACTCTCTTTCATATCTATCTATCTATCTATCTATCTATCTATCTATCTATCTATCTATCTATCTATTTGTATCTGTATGTCTAACTATCCATCTATCTATTACTGTCCATTTCTATCTATCTATCTATCTATCTATCTATCTATCTATCTATCTATCTATCTATCTATCTACTTTATTCTATTATCTATCAATATAGTTATCTATCTACTGTCTATTTTTCTATCTATATACTTTTCTATTCATTTCCATCTGTATATCTGTCCTATTATCTTAATATCTATCAATCTTTATATCGATTTAATTTTATTCATATCTATCTATCTATCTATCTATCTATCTATCTATCTATCTATCACACTGTATTTTCTTACTCTCTTATAGATCAATTTATCTATTTGTCAGTGTATATATCTCAGGCTGTTCTATCTATCTATCTATCTATCTATCTATCTATCTATCTATCTATCTATCTAATATCACACTGTACTTTCTTACTCTCTTATAGATCAATTTATCTATTTGTCAGTCTATATATCTCAGGCTGTTCTATCTATCTATCTATCTATCTATCTATTTCTGACTACTATTTGTGTCATCTCAGTTAATGCCAAATAACTATAGTATAAATGTATTATATTCGGTTGTGTAATTAAACCCAGTATTAGTTGTTAAGCATTTGTTATTCAAACAGACCTTTCGCTGAGAAAATCTTACGTTCTCTGTGGTATCATCGGTTACTTTCAAAAGAAAGACAAAACTGTGTGTTAAGAAAATGTCTTAGGATTTCCGGGGATACGTTAATATCGTGGCTTCTCTCTGTCTTTTCTACAAATATTTTCATGGCAACTGCTCTGATGATCTTTATTACCTGGTGCCCTGGTTTCCCGGCCTCGTGAGTTTAAGTGTGCTACTAGATTGGCATCTAAGTACCACATTTTAAATTTTGAAATAGTTAAATGTGGTCGCCTCTTCTCTAACGGTTTCATTTCTCGCCCTTCCCGCCCGTGGAAAATCCTTCCATTAATTACTTCCCTGATAGCTACTATCTCCAAAGATTTAAATGCAACATCTTTTCTCTTGAATTCCGTTCATCTTTTATTCTTTTTGCAATACCCACTGTACCCACTTTAACCCACTGCGCACTAGTAAAACTTGGGAGTAAAATGATTATAAAATAGTTGTACAAACTACTTCAGATGATCGCTTCCTGACTTGTGGCTTGAAGAGTCTCTATCTATTTTTGTGCTTATTTATTTTATATATATAAAGGAGAGTATATATATATAATGTGAAAATTTATATATGCATGTACTTTAATGCAATATCTCTCTATACATATATATATATATATATATATATATATATATATATAAATTACTTCAGACGATCGCTTCCTGACTTGTGGCTTGAAGAGTCTCTGTCTATCTTTGTGCTTGTTTATTTTATATATATAAAGGAGAGTATATATATATATATATATATATATATATATATATATATATATTCACATTATATATATATATATATATATATATATAATGTGAAAATTTATATATGCATGTGCTTTAATGCAATCTCTCTCTATACATATATATATATATATATGTATTTATAAGTATCGATATGTGCATAGACACACATATATATTTAATTATATTGTGTTATATAAACATGATAAAAACCTCGTCTGATCAAGAGGCTATCCATGGTCGAGTGGTCAAGACGGTACCAGATCAAATGGTATGCTTCCCCTATGTAATCGGATCGCAGGTTCGAATCCTGCCGGGTAGCCCGCATTTTCGTTATAAAAATTTATCGTAAATAATCAGGCCGGTAGATATGAATATAAAAACACTGTTTAATTAAAAATAGAATATCTACTTAAATACGAGTATCGGTAAAAATAATGTTCAAAATAATATATATATACATAACTATATATACAGATTTAATTGAAAATGATAGACACGGTATTATCATTAATTTTTTTTTTATATAATTTTTCATATGTTCGTATTATTTTTTTCTTATTGTTTAAAAATCGTCCAAAGCTTTTGTACATTTGAGCGCTTTCGGCTATACATTTAGACATTATGAAGAATTAATTTTGTTTTACTTATAAATAAATATTTAAAAAGTTTATGCATGTATAATTTTTATATAATTTGAGTTCCGAAAAGAAAATCGTTATACGAACACATGAAAAATTATATAAAAACTTAATGATAATACCTTGTCTGAAATATACAATGAATAAAAGAGAGATTGTTGCCCAAATACACAATTTATATATATATATATATATATATATATATATATATATATATATATATATATATTAATGCAGGTTTCATTGAATAATATAGACAAGTTTTGTCTATTAATTTTGTGTAGGATCCGTTCATACCGTCTGATATACTTGATGGTGATGTCGTTAAAAGACAACAAAAAATCACAGTATTTGTTGAATTTTTTATCAGGTCTAAGCTTTCGGCTCACATAAGCCATTATCAAAGAGTAAATAATAACACACAGTAAACATAGAACATTTAAGCTATTAACAATAAAGATAATTGAATTGAAAATATAAGTCCATCCCTACCGTGGCGGATGGCCGAAGACAGTGACAAAATAGTGGTGTTGTGGTCCCTGGTCTGATTACAGACATTTGAGTACGTTGTTGGAAATATCGAAATTGATTGTATTCAAACCAGGTTTAAACTGTTTAATGTAGAGTGCTTCGAGGATTTTTAGTTTCTGCTTATTATTTTCTTGTTTGAGTATGTACGTGTTATCAACAAGCGTTTTTCTCAGAAGTGTGCGTTGATAACCGTGTTGTTCTAAATGACGGAATATATTTGAATTTTTATTTAAGTGCAACGTCAGACGCCGTGAGAGCGAATTTGTGGTGTGGCCGATGTAGATATTATTGAGGTTGTTAGAGATACATTCTCTAAATGGACATATGAATTTATATACTACATTGGTCTTTTGCAAATCACTAACGGTGGGGGAAGAGTCGTTGCGGACAAATGAATTAGATGTAGTGGATTTAGTGTAATATATAATGAACTTAATTCTTTTGTTAGAGTCTGTCGGAGAAATATTAGTATTTATGAGTTTTTTTAGGATGTTTTCATCTAGTTGGTAGTTGGAGTGCATCTGGCTACGGTATAAGAGAGTGATATGTTTAGGATTGGTTGGGTTAGTATCATGTGTTGTTTTTTCCATGTTAAGCTTTTTAAGAAAGTAATGTATTTGTTCATCAACTATGTAGTTGGAAAAATTATTATTGATGAGTGTCTGTTTTATGTTTTTTAGTTCACTGTAGAAGATCTGATTTGTAGATGAATTGACTTTTGCACGGTATAATAGATTTTTTATAATGGCTATTTTGTAATAGTGGGGGCATTCACTAATATAATTGAGTGTGGAGGGATTTTTATTAGTAGGTTTTTGATACGGTGAGATAGTAAATTTATTGTTGTCAGTGTTAATTAATATATCAAGAAAAGGAATTTTGTTATCTTTGCTAAGTTCATAAGTAAATTTTAAAACTGAGTTATTCTGAAACTGTTTTTGAAGTTGTAAGTTCTATGTTTACTGTGTGTTATTATTTACTCTTTGATAATGGCTTATGTGAGCCGAAAGCTTAGACCTGATAAAAAATTCAACAAATACTGTGATTTTTTGTTGTCTTTTAACGACATCACCATCAAGTATATCAGACGGTATGAACGGATCCTACACAAAATTAATAGACAAAACTTGTCTATATTATTCAATGAAACCTGCATTAATGAAAAATGCTGCCAAAATACACACACAATATATATATATATATATATATATATATATAGTACTGTGCAAAAGTATTAGGACAAGAAGTATTTTATCTTTTATGAGGCATATTGACAGAAAATAAACAATTTAATTGAACTAATTTTATTTGATTTACTCTACAAATGCTTTAACAAGAAAAAATATTCGTTACAAAATAAATTTAATATTTAGTATTATAGCCTTTTGCTTTGATCACAGCCTTCATTCTGTCAGGCATTGACATCACAAGCTTTTCCAATATATCTAATGGTATCGCTTGCCAAGCAGGTTGTATTTGTTCTCAAAGTGTGTCTTGGTAAGTAAGATTAGATTTATATTTTTTTTAAATCTAAAATATCCCTAAATGTTTAAGAGGATTGAGATTAGGGCTTTGTGGTGCTAATTCAAATCCCACCGTCTTCCTTCCTCTTCCTTTTTAGTTACCTAATTCTTCCAAAGGTTTGGATTTTCACCCTGTATTTGAATTTCAATGAGGTTTTTAGGAAAATCACCCCTGTCCTAATACTTTTGCACGCTACCGGTAGACGAACAATGATATATACGTGAATAAATTTTCTATTATTTTGAAGAAAGCAAGGATTCAATATAATCTAATATCTGACGGGATCCTTGTTAAAAAAATTACATTTTAAAAATAAATATTTCATAAATCAGTACTGAAAAAACTTCCATTAAAATCGGTTGAAAACACTATTTTATATTCATTTAAAAGTGACCACTCAGGAAAGCAATTTCGCAGAAAAAGGGAAAGTGAGGCCATACGCTAAATTTAACGATCCTTAAAAAACAAAAATAAAAGTAAAACACATTCTCCAGGTAAAAAGAAATAATTTTAAAAAATTTCGACGCAGTATATTCAGACTATCAACTGTCACTGTGGTTTGGTTTACCTATATTTATGTCGTGTATAAAGTAAAGTAGCGGGCCGGACAAGATTCACTCGAGGGCCGGTTGCCGACCGCTGCTTTAGGACATTGACGATGATGACACTCGACAACGTTTTGTCCTTTGTAATCATTAATTATTTTGTCTACCTGTAATCTCTCTCATACCCTGTACAGCCATCCATTTACTTACGTTCAATAGGTAAAGTGTACGTTCTTTTTCCACCGATTATGGTTGTAGATATCCTCTATTCAGCACACAACCACAACGGTGTAAGGTAAACTTATTCACTCCCACACAATATGTACTCAAAATACGGACACTACCAGACAGAACTAATAAAACCACTAGACGCACACATACCCACAAGCTTACACATTACCAACCGAATTCCGGGCCCTAGAATAATGAGAAATCCAAAATCCTTGACATAATGAGAACTCAGCAAAACAAGTGTTATAAATGTGCGTTGGATATCGACTCGGAACGACAAATCGGGGAGCCGAGTTCGAATTCCAGTTGAATTCATTGCATTCACTTACGCACAAATACCCTTGAGAAAGGTATCAATCCGTTTTTTCCCACCAGTTATGTGTTAAATAATAGGACAGATTTGGTTCTATAGCCCCGGTCGGCAACCAGTCTACCGCAGAAAGCAATGGCAACCTACTGCGGGATACTTTTCTGCCCAGTCAGTCATGTCTCTTTCGAGACATGGTCGCCCAAGCGTGTATCACGTATGGCACTTAACTGACTGAACCCTGCCAGACGAACTAAATACACTTCGGTCGATTTGACTAATGAAAAATAACGCAAAACTAGAAAGAAATAGCAGAATTTAACTTTCGATTACATATTTGATTTCTAAAGAAGCACTAAAACATACTAAATTCATAATAATATCTTACTTATTCCTTATTCTCTCATCCTGTCGGATTTTAAAAAGCCATATTTAAACCATATGAAGGGCTTGCACAACCGGATACTAACAGGCCAGATAGAGGAAAGAAGAGACAGAGGAAAACAGCGTGTAACGTACTTGATTGGTCTGAGCGCGTAGATAGCAGAACGGGGGTTGCGTGATATAACAGGTAAAAGCATGCTAAGAGCCACCAGGATAAGAAGATACAGAAGGCCATATTCGTTTACTTCCTGAAAAGACAAGACACATATTAGAGGAAGTATGTGAATACTATAAATTCGCACAGCGACCCTTTAATCCAAGCTTTCATACACTGTTCTAAAATGTCTGCATATATATATATATATATATATATATATATATATATATATATATATTCATTTCACCCCGGGCAAGGCGTAAAAGCCACTGATGTGCGGGGGGGGGGCTACATAACTGATAGAAAATTAATTAGAGGGGGGAGAAGAGGATTACAAACCAATAAGGAAGAAGCAATAGAAAGATGAAAATGCAGGTGTGATGACAGTTGCAAGGGGGGGGGGAGAGAAAGGGAAGGATATACGGGGTAGGGGAAGGGCTAGAGTCAAGTGGTGAGTATTGACATTGCATTTAAATTTCTGGAGGTTGTAGCCGTCAGGAAAGCAAGAATATGGGAGCGAGTTCCACAGGCGGGAAGTGCGAGAGAAGAAGCTGCGGGAGTAGAATTGTCGTCTGCATTTGGCTAACCTAACTGTGAATGGGTGGAACCCAGTTGTCATTCTGGTTGCACGAGTAAACACCTGTTGAGGAGTCACCAGTGACTTAAGTTCGTCCGAGCAGAAGCCATGAAAGTACTTATAGAACAGACAAAGGGAGGGCACAAAAGGGAAGTGGCTGTAGTCGAGCCGCCAAGTCAGCACCTATCACGTTACTAACTCTCCTTTGGAGCCTGTCGAGAACACTGAGGTGAGCGGCAGGGGCGCCTAACCATAAATGGCAGCAGTACTCCATGCAGGGTCGAATGGTAGACTTGTATATATGCAGGATGGATTCAGGTGGAAAGAACGTCCTGGATCGACACAGTCACCCAACCTTCTTAGCAGTGGATTTAGCTATGGATTCGATGTAGCGGTTCCATTTGAGATCAGAAGAGAGGGTAAGGCCGAGGAGGCGCAGTGTATTGCACTCAGGGAGAATCACTTGGTCCATGCTTATGGGAGGCAGGAGAGGTTGCCTGTGATGGTTGACAGACAACAGCTTGGTCTTGGACGCATTGAAGTTGACAAGCCACTTCTTGCCCCAATTCACCACAGAGTGTAGATTCCGTTCAAGGTCAGCAGCGAGATTATGTCTGTCCGCCATGCCAGGTTTCTTACTGGTGCAGGAGTATATTGTGGTGCCATCTGCGTAGATGCCTACTTGGGACTTGATCTCATCTGGGAGGTCGTTGATGAAAATAAGGAAGAGCGTCGGGCCCAGGATAGAGCCCTGGGGGACACCGGTATTCGTGCTGTAGGATGAAGAGGCATGCCCATTCAAAACGTCCTTCATTTTGCGGTTGTTTAAAAAAGACTGGATTAGGTCAAGCAGGCGTCCGGTAATGCCGTAACCCTGTAGCTTGCAAAGGAGGCCAGAGTGCCAAACCCTGTCAAAAGCCTTGGAGATGTCCAGAGCAACTGCACGAGTCTCGCCTGACTCATCGAGGGTCTGGAGCATGTACTCCGTAAAGGTTGTTAGCATATCGGCAGTGGACCTGTCAAAGCGGAAGCCATATTTCTTGTTAGAGAAGAGTTTGTGGGTAGTAAGATGTTGAATTATTTCAGCATTGATTATGACCTCGAACACTTTCCCGAATATCGGTAGAAGACTGACAGGGCGATAGTTGGATGGGTCCGAGGGTTCACCACAATTCTTAAAAACAGGAACGACTGAAGAGAACTTCCAGCATGCGAACTAAGCTCATTTAGCTATTAATAGCTCATTTCCAAATGATAAATATTCAAAAGATCTATAAAATAAATGTATTGAACATTTTTATTACAATTTAGTACTAGTCTATTTTATAACCAAAAACTATATATATATATATATATATATAATCATATGCTCTACAATATTTATTGTATTGAGTTATTTTTTTAAAACAAAGTAAATGCCAGAGAACTGAAAATCGTAGAATCTTGGGTCCTCTTTACCTGGATTTATATATATATATATATTCAGTCAACCACCTGTAAATAATACATTAAGAAGAAGTCAACACAATAAAAGCAATTAAAAACAATTAAACACGATAAGAAGCACTCACATAGCAACCTATACAATTACACCAAGCTCTATATAAATAAAAAAGTGACACAAGAGCAGTTTGAAATTAAGCTCTGATGAATGATGACATTATAATCGTGCCTTCACGAAACTTTGAAGTCGCCATAATCCTACTTGTCCACATTAATCATATATATATATATATATATATATATATATAAGTAGAGAAGGTCAGCCGGTTACGCCATCATATATCCAGGATAGGAAAGGTAAATAATCCGGGATAAGGTTGGTAAATAATCCAGGAAGGATCCTTGTAATATTGTTAAAATATTAAAACTGAGAGAGCTCAAAACCAATATCTCCTAACCCTTTCTGAGAACAAACCTCTGGTCTTAGAATTTTTCCTCATTCTTTGTTTATATGGTGCTGATATTGTATGTCTTCAAATGACATGTTGGAAATGGCTATTTCCTCTCTAAGTTTTATCTAAATTTACATATAAATACATTTTCTAAGCATATGCTGTTAAATATAACAGACAATGAATGTCTATTATGTTTAATCATGAGCCGTTCTAAACATCGTATTTTGGCTTTAATTTCAGGTGAAAATAAAGACAAAAATTGTCCATCATTTGGATATGCTTTTATTATGCTGATTTTAAGCTTTCGGCTCACATGAGCCATCTTCAGAAGCTTACAGGGGCGTTAACATAAAGACCTCCGCCATCAAAGATGGTTTTATCTTGTGTTAACATAAAACATTACTAAGCAAAGATAACAGGCAGCAAATAGCAGACGCAGTTCGTATATATATATATATATATATATATATATATATATATATATATATATATTAGGCTACATATCTTCATTCAAACATGCTTTATTGAATGATATCATCAAAAATACTTTGTGTCTACTTAATCTTATACTGAATTTTTCTAGTTGTCTAATTGGTTTATTGAGGAATGTTGCATTGTTTTGTTTTAACAAAAGTATTTTCGATGTTATCTAAATTCATTGTCAGGGGTTAATTACTACTTATTGTAATTCCGATGAAATCGGCACTCTGTTATTGATTTGTCATAGTCACAGTATGGTAGAGTCAGTTGGGCAACGCTTGAGACAAAAAGAGCACGTTTTACACAGTTAACTCCGCCAGAAATTTGGAAACGGCATACTGCGCTGCTTGGAAATCGTGCCAGAAGCTTCATTATGAACATTTAAGTGTGTTTGGGAGTCAATATAATGAAAGTGCAGTAGACTTGAAGCGAGTTGGAAGAGTCTAATGGTGATTATGAAGGTACGTCAACTCGGAAAACTCACTCTGATCGTTCTGATAAGAAAGAAATTCCCAAATCTGTTGGTGAGGACGTCAGTCTGAACACTGAGATATACATCAAATGCCTTAATGAGGTAATGCTGCTCTGGGTCAAGAGGGTGTCTGCTGGAAGAAGTTATGTCTGGCAACAGGACTATGCACCATACCTCACGAGCACAAGATCCCATTCATGGCCAACAAAGATTTCTTCGACAATATCACCCCTTACTTCTGACTACGTAAATTCCCAGACTGAAACCCCTTGATTATTATGTGTGGGACACAGTTGAACGACAGGCCAGCAGAACTTCTTGCAACAACAAAGATTAACTTATTCAAGGATTATAGTAGCATTCATCAGCTTAAACAAGGAGACTGTTCAGAAGAATTGCAAGAGATTTCGAAATCTTCTGGTATATCGTGGGTGAAACCAATAGCGATTTTATTGAATAAATTTACGCGTTAGTATTTCAAGATATTTTTGTGTCATTTTGGTAAATCTTCTCTTTTTCATGTGCCGCATCCCTTCAGGACGTAGGCGAACATGGACTTCCATTTTTTCCTGTCTCTTGTTACTCCTAATATCTTTCTTCTTGGTATCTTCCCAAAACTCGTTCTGCTATCCATTTTCTCATGCCTATCAAATAATTTCGTACTGCTCTCCTCTGTCTCTCTTTCCCTCCATCCGTCCTGTGAGTATTAGATTCTCTAGGCCCTCTTTCCTCATAACGTGTAGAAGGAATCACAGCTGTCTGTTCTTGGTGTTATGTCTGAGTTTTCTTTTCGTTTACATCCTCTACAACAACTCGTCATTGCTCACGTGCTCGGTCTATATTATCCTCAGCATCTTTATGTAGCATGGTAGTCCTGCACTCTTTTTTTTTTTTTTGTTTACAGTGAGATTTTTCTGCTTCACAGTACTTTTGTAAGCTTTTGAAATGCGTTTTTGTCCATGACAATGCGTCTTTGCATTTCAGTGTCGCACTTTCTATCTTCTGCCAAAACGCTTCCCAGGTATTTAAATTTCTTTGCTTGTTTTGTGCTAGTCTCTCTAACCTGTAGTTAGCATTTTGGGTTTTTCTTTTTGCCGATAACCATGCATTTAGTTTTCTTTTCTGCATCTGCTATCAGCACTGTGTCATTTGCGTATCTAATACTGTTGAGATTGTGGCTGCTAATGACGAATCCTGGCAAGGGTTTTATTTCTCTTAAAATTATTTCGCTATATAATTGAATAAATCTGGTGAGAAAACACATCCATGTCTTACAATCCTTTCTATTTTTTGTATACCTGCTGAATTCATTTCCTATCCGTATACAAGCGGTTTTGCTGCCAATATAGATTCTTGATTATCCTAACGTCTCGGACAAGTCTTTGTGGCATACTTTGTCAAACGCCTTTGTGTAGTCTATAAAACACAGATAAAAGTCCTTCTGCATTTGTATTGCTCTTTCAGATAGCATCCTGAGCATGAATATAGCATTCCTCATTTTGGTATCTTTAACAAAGCCACACTATACTTGTTCTATCTCTGCACACCCTGTTCATCAGAATTAGTTGGCGTTTTAGGGTCTTCTTTTTGCTGATGACCATAAATTTTTTTTTCTTGAAGTTTAGGCTTAGTCCTTCTCGTTTTCGCTTGCTACTTTTATACGAGGTCTTGCTTTTTCTTTTCTGTGTCTGCTATCAGCACTATGTCACCCACATATCTTACATTGTTGAGATTGTGGCCACCAATGATGAATCCTGGCAAGTATTTTATTTCTCTCAGAATTGTTTCACTGCATAAGTTGAATAGATCCGGTGAGAAAACACATCCTTGTCTTACGCCCCTTTCTATTTTTGTATACCTGCTGAATTCATTTCCTATCCGTATACAAGAGGTTTGCTGCCAATATAGATTCTCGATTATCCTGACGTCTTTCCCACAAATGTTGAGTAACCGAGTCTTTGTGGCGTACTTTGTCAAATGCCTTTGCGTAGTCTATAAACCACAGATAAAAGTTCTGCATTTGTAGTTGTTGCTCTTTCATTTAGCATTCTCAACAGGAACATCGCGTTCCTTGTTCCGGTATCTTTTACGAAGCTGTTCTGTTCTTTTCCTATCACTGCCTCGATTCTGCTGAACGCTCTGTTCATCAGAATTAGGTATATAAATTTTGGTATATGCTCTTTATGCTGAATTTTCGGGGAAGTTCAAATTCATTTGCACCTGATATTTTGGGCAGTGCTATGAAAATTGATCTGCTTGGGTCCTCCGGTATATCGCCATTGTTGTAAATTTCGTTCAATATTTCTGTAATCCTCTCTACGCCAAAGCTGTTCAAAGCTGTCAGCCTCTCTATTACGATATCGTCCGGTCCTACTGCTTCGTTTCTGTTCAGTTTTGACATTTTTTTAATCATCTCACCCCAAGCAAGGCATTCCACTGTCACTATTGCGCATGGGGTTACATAGGGGAAGGTAAAGAGAAGGAGTGTTTAGACATAAGGAATGTCAGGAGGAATTAATGTTAGACATAGGGAATGTCAGGAGGAATGGGAGCAGGTTAGTGTGTTAGGAGGTGTCTATTGACCTTACATTTAAACTCCTGGAGATTGTAGCCGTCGGGGAAGCAATCATGTGGAAAGGATTTCCACAGTCGGGAAGTGCGAGGAAAGAAACTGTTGGAGTAGAAGTTGCGGTTGCATTTGATCGATTTCACTGTAAAAGGGTGGGATCTAGTTGCTAATCTAGTATCTCGCGCAAATTCGTATTTAGGGGGCACCAGGGATCTAAGTTCATCGGAGCAGAAGCCGTGAAAGTATTTATAGAAGAGACACAGGGAAGCCACGTCGCACCGGTGGGAGAGAGACTGCAGGCTGTTTGCCATGTCGGTATCTATCACATTATAGACCCTCCTCTGAACCTTATCGAGAAGCCCGAGGAGAATAGCAGGTGCACCCGACCAGATATGGCAGCAGTATTCAATGCACGGGCGGATGGTAAATTTATATATGTGCAGGATAGATTTAGACGGAAAAAACTTCCTGGCCCTACACAGAGAACCGACTTTCATAGCAGCGGATTTAGCAATGGATTCGATATAGTCATTCCATTTGAGGTCCGCTCATTGCCGCTTTCACTTCGGTTAATACTTAGTATACTTCCAAATAACCCCTATTATAGGGCAAGATATTACAGAATACCTATATTAGTACAATTTGCCATGAAAAAAAAGGAATATTTTAATACGAATATTATTCCGAATTTTCAGGGCAAACAATCATTAGATAATATGTGTACGAGACAAATTAATAATTCAAATTAAACTTAAATTTCTTCGAAATTCAACTGAAAAATGGATTAGCATATCAAATGATAGCAAACACGCACTTTCAGATCAGAAGCTAATATTCTCCAAGTGAAATAATCTTTTTAAACAGTTAAAATGAGATTTCAGTGTTCTTTTTATTTTTGCGTTATTTAGACAATCATCTATCTATCTATCGCATTCTGTTTCTTCTTTCTTTCTTTCTTTCTTTCTTTCTTTCTTTCTATAAACCGTAGATTAAAAGAAAAATGAATGGATGTATTTTGAATTCCTGGTATCGATATCAAATTTTCTGCACCATTGAAAGAACTGCAACTTCGAAACTTCTGAATATCGTTTCTTATGTTTATGAGTGTATCAAATTTAATTAAAATCGGATCACTCCTTCTATAACCCGATTTTTTCGATTTTCGAGATTTATCGGGGGTTCCTCGACACAAAACCTAGCTAAGAACACTCGCTACGCTTATAGTACAACTGTGTAAATTTTCAAGAAAATCTGTTCAGCCGTTTCAGAGTCTATATGTAACTGAAACAGATACACACTCACACACAGACAAATTTCCATTCACAAATAAGTTTATTTTCAGAGCAAATTGAGATGGTTAAATAATTTTAGCGATATATTTGTTATAGAACATTTGTTATAGAACATTTGTTATAGAACAGGCTCCTTATTTACCTAAAATGCACTTTTTCAGTTTCGCCGTTTATGATTATTATTTTATTTTTGTATGTTTGTCTTTTTTTTTTTACGAAAATTTCTGAAGAAAAAATGGACGAAAAAGATTTATTTCAAAGAAAAAACAATGCGTTCCATCATTTTAAACAATTTATTGAGTACATGCTATAAAATATTTGTTCATATATATGTATAAATATATATATATATATATGTGTGTGTGTGATGCTGAGGAGAGCACCGACCGAGCACGTAAACAAACATATTTAGTGCTATATTCAACATCCCATTACGATAATGAGGTGATGAATATCTCTCTGAAACACGACAGCTCTTGTGTAGCGAAACAAGCTTGTATTTTAAACTCGAATAATAAAAATATTACTACAAATATTGCTCTACTACATATCGAGCAATGTTAAAAAGTAACTTCTATGAACTGTGGATTGTCACTACAACGAATATATATTAATTTAATTAAATAATACTGACACCGTACTGCCGTTAATCTTGGAGAGAGAGGGAGAGGGAGAGGGAGAGAGAGAGGGAGGGAGAGAGAGGGAGAGGGAGAGGGAGAGAGAGAGGAAGTGTTTGTCTATACATCTGAGATGAGGTATTATTTACATTATTTACACTGTTCGGACTGTTATCTTCATCTGTATTGCCATGTTTACGACGTTTCGGTAGTTATATGCTCCGATTTTCTTCAGGCTCTAGGAATTTTGAACGAACCATATATTTCAATCGTTCTCATCCATATGCGATGCTACTTCCGCATGCCATGTAGTCATCACCCTTGAACTCAACACTCTAAGTCATTTTTTCACCACTACGGTAGCCACGTATTGAACTGACAACACTTTGGGTCACGTCACTAGATCTAACCAACTCTTATATCCACTGGGCTAAATGTTGCACATGGAATGATAATGATATACCACAATGATCGAAATATATGGTTCGGTTAAAAATTCTTAGCACCTGATGACGGCCGGAACTTAGAACGGTCGAAATGTCGTAAACATGGGAATAAAAATGAGGACAGCAGTCCGAGTTGTGTAAATAATACCTCGATTATATATAGTTAGACGCCTCGTTCTCTGTGTATCGTTTCCTCGAGAAATCATGGTTTTCAACAGTTATTTTTTTTTGCTTTCAGAAAACGTTGTAATTTTTTGCCTGTGTTCCGCCATCTTCTTTGTCTCTATATTTTTCTTGAGCGCAGATTAGGCACTGCTCAGGATAGTTTTTCTCTATTTTTTTAAAACACAGATTAGGTTCTGCTTGGGTTGTTTTAGCCAACACCAAAAAATTATTACAAAACCAAAACATTAGCCTAAAAGTTCGAGTCGTGATCTTAAATATCCTCGTAAGATTTTGTTTTTTATATGAATGTCATCCATAGCGCCAAACTTGTTGACAAATATCCAAAATGTACACCTGCTTTGTTAGATCGTCAGCGAAAAATGTCTTCCAGCGAATGAATTCTGAAGGTCTTATTGACGTTATACGTTACACAGTTTTATTATTTGCATATTAGAGGAATATAATATTCAGTACATTACTAATAGGAGGGATACATTTCTCACTTCCATTACATGATTATAAAAGTATTTCATTACTAGTTTCATTAGATTACTTATAAGAGGAATACAATACTGTTACATTACTTGCCTATACAAGAAAAACTTTACTCATTGTAACTACTTATAAAATGAATACATTTCTCAGTCATTACTTGTAATTAAAATATATTACTTTCCTTCAATACTGATGAATAAAAAGAATAGAATACTCAGTTACATTAATCATTACAGGTATTCATTCTTACATCACCATAATCGATTTGCCATGAAAGTAACTTTTTCATTTCATCGATCTGGAGAAGGCGATCTAGCGTGTGGCATCTTTGGAAAGTGCCTGAAAGCTTAGTAAAATTAGGTAGACAGGACCCTTTGGGAGACGTCGATAGCTGTGCTAACACGGAGTCGCATGTAATCGTGACCGAGGGTTTGGGCATATTAACCTTGTCCAGACTGTTGATCGCGCTAGATAATGCACTCTCTCCCAAAAACTGTAACAAGCTCTGCAAAATACAGCAGCAGTATAAAGCACTAGTGGGCTCTGTGGGGGTTGAAGAAACAGGGGTGAACTTCATGAACATCGCTCTGCAAAAGAAATTATCTAGCCGTTCTGGCAGACGAGCATTCTCAGTTCTTCTTCTTCTATGTGCCCTTCCCTTCAGGACGTAGGCGATCATGGTTCTCCACGTCTCTCTATCCCTTGTGGCTCTTAGTACTACTTATAAAATGCATGCTCAGTTCACGATATCCACAGCATCCTTCTGTAGAACCACATTTCCGCTGCTTCCAGTTTTGTCCTCCTGTTACTCCTGGCAAGCCCCGTTCCATCATCCACCTGATCAGGCCCTGCAAATATGTTATCCGCTGCCTTCCTATGTCTCTTTTTCGTTCTATCTGGCCAGTCAGTATCAGGTTCTTCAAGATCTCCTTCCTCATTGCGTGTCCCAGGAACTTCAGTTGTCTCTTCCTGATGCTCAGTATTAATTTCCTTTTTGTTGCCATTCTTTCCAACAATTTTCATCGTTGCTTGTATGCTCAGTCCACGATATCCACAGCATCCTTCTGTAGAACCACATTTCCGCTGCTTCCAGTTTTGTCCTCATTTTCGATGATATTGTCCAACATTCACTGCCGTATTGAAGAACTGATATCACATAGCAATCCAGCACTCTTTTCTTTATTTCTAGTGAAATTTTCCTGTGTGTTAGTACTTTCCTCAGCTTAATGAAACGCGTCCTTTGCCATGCCAATTCGCCTTCGAATCTCTGTGTCGCATTTTCCATCTGCTGTTAGAACACTTCCTAGGTATTTAAATTTTGTACTTGCTTGATTCTGGTTTCCCCCGTCTGTAGTTGGCATTTTGGGTTGCACCTTTTGCTGATGACCATGCATTCAGTTTTCTTAAAGTTTATTTGTAGTCCTTTTTTATTACTCTCCACCGCTACCTTCTGCAGGAGGTCTTGTAGTTTCCTTCAGATACGGATTTCACTTTAGTTGCCGCTGATATCTGTTAGGAATTCATATATTTCTGGTATATTCTTTCCATTTTTCCCCAAAACGAACTGAAAAATTTATAAAACAGATTGATATATCCCGAAAAGGAATACAGTATAAAATGATCAGTTGAATCACCAGGAATAAGAAATACAGATCTATTGTACTAAGGTACAATTAACTATAATACACATAGAGGAAGGTCACGAGTTGGAGCGGAATCGACTATCGAATAGTGAATGCCCAAGACCTTTTTCTGTATTTACTAGCCTTCCCACGCAAGGCCAGATGTGACACATGGTCATTTTATAGTGGGTATTCCCGGCCATATAGCTGGGCCAAAACATGTCTGTCTATTTTTCCCCAGTCGTGGTTCTACCCTTCGGCGGAATCACGACTGGGTTTGTGCTCTCTGCTCGGAAGCAGAGTGCTGACAGTGTCATAGAGCAGTCAGGCGAATGCCTAAGACCTTTTTCTGTATTTACTAGCCTTCCCACGCAAGCCCAGATGTGACACATGGTCATTTTATAGTGGGTATTCCCGGCCATATAGCTGGGCCAAAAATTGTCTGTCTATTTTTCCCCAGTCGTGGTTCTACCCTTCGGCGGAACCACGACTGGGTTTGTGCTCTCTGCTCGGAAGCAGAGAGCTGACAGTGTCATAGAGCAGTCAGGCGAATGCCTAAGACCTTTTTCCCATGTCGTACCGCTCGTTACAGTCTTTTATAAAGTAGAGCATTCTATTCTCGGGGATGGCAGGATGTTCCACTATCACACAGATATATAAATAGCTGAAGGAAACGGAAAGAAACTACTATAAATAAACTGAATGTGTGATCATCAGTAAAAAGTAAAAAATCCCCTCCTCAAAAAAAAAAAAAAAAAAGAAAAGAAAAAAAAACGCCGGGGATACTAAAATAAAACAAAAAAAAATACATAAATTTAAATAACTGGGAAGTGTTCATACAGAAGACGAAAGGTGTGGCACTGCGATCTGAAGGCGAATCGACATGGCCAAGGACGCATTCCAGAAGCTGAGTAGAGTTTTGAGGGACATAAAAAAATTCGAAAAAACAAAAATGAGAGTACTGAATTGTTATGCGATATCTGTTCTTTAATATGTCCGGGACAATCTCATCAAAACGGAGAAACTTGAAGCAACGGAAATGTGGTTCTACAGAAAGAATGCTGAGGATACTATGGACTAAGAATGTGAGCAACGATGAGGTTTTAGAGAGGATAGGAACGAAAAGAAAACAAATACTCAACATCAGGAAAAGACAGCTAAAGTTGTTTTGGAGGGCTTGGATAATTTGATACTCAAAGATCAGGTAGTGAGAAACAGAGTGTTATGGGGAAACACACCTATTCCTCAGATAATGAACTCTAACTTCTATATTAATAAGAGTTAACAGGAAGTCCTTGGGAAGTTCATAGGAGTTGTTTAGACTTCTATTGGATTTCAGTAGAACTACTAAGCAGTTGATATTAGTCGGCAGTTAGCCGAATACTAAGTCAGCTTTCAGTGGAAGATTACCAAATCCCTAACATTTTGGGTGCGTTAAGTCGATTAGCAACGACATAGCCCGATTATAACCTTCAGTGCGAAAACTACTCTACAACAGAGAGACAGGGGAAATCACGGCGTAACATATTTGACGGGCTTGAGTAAGTGGATGGTAGAGTGGGTATTGGGTGGGGTAACAAGAGAAAACGTGCCACTAGGGATAGGGAAATATGAAAGGCGATGATCACCTACGTCCTTATGGGTTAGAGCAAATGAAAGAAGAAGAACAAGTTTCGTGTCTTTATTGACCCATCCAGCCAAATTAATATAAACATTATTACGATAGGCAGTATTTACATTGGATGAAGTGCAAACACTTTAGAAAGATGATGACAAACACCCAAGCACCGGTTAAAGAAATAGAAGACATCACAACTGTATGGGATGACACCATCTTTACAGACAGGAATATTGAAGTAAATAAGCTGGACATTATTGTCGAAAGGGGAAAAGAAAAACCTTACCGCCTAATTGATATGGCTTGTCCAACGGATTGTAGCAGAACAAATGGATTTGAAAAATTATCGAACTATAAAAACCTAGAAATTGAAATAGGAAGAAAATCTGGAAATCGAAAACAAGAGTAGTACTTTTTTAGTAGGTGCGCTTGAAATGATGAAAAAGGAATACAACAACACATTGCAAATCACTAGAAATCCCAGCTTAAGAGAAATGTAAAACTTGGCTTGATAAGTACGGCCCACACATTAAGAAGAACTTTTTTCATATAATGCTAGTGATGTTATAGTAGGTAGAAAAACAAACCATGAAATGTAGCCATAACAATACAACACTACCTGCCTTAGGTCTTCTCGCAGATATGGTAGGTAGTGTGACCATAGTAAAAATAGAAGTAATACACCATCTACACAGACAGAAAAATTAAAGCAAATAGGCCTGACATTATTGTTAAAAACCAAAAAGAAAAAAACTACTAATTGATATATCTTGTCCAGCGGATTGTAACATAGCTACCAAGGAATTCGAAAAACTGTCATAATATAAAGACCTGGAAAATATAATAGAAAAAATGTGGAAATTGAAAACAAGAATCGTGCCAGTGATAGTAGATCCTCTTGGAATGATAAAAAATGAAATAAAACAACACATTGAAAGAATCCCTGGAAACTCCAGCTTAAGAGATATACAAAAATTGTCTTGTTAAGTACAGTCCACACACTAAGGAAAACTTTGTCTATATAACGCTAGGGATGATAGGGGAGATAGAAAAAAACATGAAATGGAGCCATAACAACACACCACGACCTGCCTTAGGTCTTCTCGCAGACTTGGTTGGTAGTGCGATCATAGCAGAAATAGAAATAATAATAATAATAATAATAATAATGATAATAATAATAATAATAATAATAATAATAATAATAATGATAATAATAATAATAATAATAATGATAATAATAATGATAATAATAATAATAATAATAATAATAATGATAATAATAATGATAATAATAATAATGATAATAATAATGATAATAATAATAATAATAATAATAATAATAATAATGAATAATAATAATAATAATAATAATGAATAATAATAATGATAATAATAATGATAATAATAATAATAATAATAATAATAATGAATAATAATAATGATAATAATAATAATAATAATAATAATAATAATAATAATAATAATAATGATAATAATAATAATAATAATAATGATAATAATAATGATAATAATAATAATAATAATAATAATAATGATAATAATAATGATAATAATAATAATGATAATAATAATGATAATAATAATGAATAATAATAATAATAATAATAATAATAATAATAATGATAATAATAATAATAATAATGATAATAATAATGATAATAATAATGAATAATAATAATAATAATAATAATAATAATGATAATAATAATGATAATAATAATAATAATAATAATAATGATAATAATAATGATAATAATAATGATAATAATAATAATAATAATAATAATAATAATGAATAATAATAATAATAATAATAATAATAATAATAATGAATAATAATAATAATAATAATAATAATAATAAATTTTAAAGACTTTAAATATATACAAGATATCGCCCGTCATCATCAATTTCATCAAACAGTGCATGTCTATATGGAAAACAACCCTTTACCTCAATCATATAAATGGAACCTATAAGTCTGATGAAATAAACATCAAAAGAGGTATATTTCAAGGTGATTCTTTATCTCCCTTACTATTCTGCATATCATTAATAGCACTAACCAGTCAACTTAATAAGACAGAATGTGGTTATAAAATAGGCCAAAAGAAAATAAGCCATCTATTTTACATGGATGACTTAAAGTTATATGCTAAGAATGATAATGAGCTGGAAGGTCTTCTGCAAACTGTAAAATGCTTCAGCGAAGACATTGGAATGAAATTTAATTTGAATAAATGTGCTAAAGCTACAGTTTTACGTGGATCAATACAAGAAACATCCTCAATTAGCCTAGACCCTGCTGTAACAATAAAAGAATTGAAACCAGAAGAAGCTTATAAATACCTAGGTGTAAATGAGAGCGAAAACATTCACCATACAAAAATGAAAGAAATAGTGCGTAAAGAGTACTATAGAAGGCTACGAATGATATTAAAAACTGAATTAAATTCACAGAATAGAGTTATGGCCATTAATAGCCTTGCAATCCCAGTTGTCCAATATAGCTTCAACATCTTAAACTGGACTCTAAACGACATCAGGCGAATGGATGCTAAAACAAGAAAGCTTCTTTCTAAGCATAGGATGCATCACCCAAAGGCTGATGTAGACCGTCTATACATACCCCGTAAAGAAGGTGGAAGGGGTCTTATTCAGCTGGAATTGTCATACAAGACAACAACTATTGGCTTACTAACATACATAGAAACAACAAAGGATTGGATGATACAATTAGTAAGGCAACATGAAGAAAGAAAGAAAAAATATTCAATAATAAAAGAAGGCAGTAAATACAAACAAGAATTACAGTTAGTAGATTCTGTAGAAAAGCAAAACAGTAGCCAAGAACCAACTATTGCGGCAAAAAATATGAAAATGAAAGCCAAAGAAAAATAAAGCTCTTGAAAAGATGAAACAGCGCTGGCAAGACAAACCTCTGCATGGCCAATATCCAGTACGTGCCAATAAATCCAATGTTGACAAAGTTAATACTCATCGATGGTTACGTGCATCTGGATTAAAGTCTGAAACTGAAGGATTTATACTTGCAGCACAAGACCAAAGTCTTTTCACGAGAAACTTTCAGGCAAATATTATGCATAATAATATGGATCCAAAATGCAGGTTTTGTGATAAACACCAAGAAACAATAGACCACCTAATCTCAGGCTGTTCTGTGCTTGCCCCAAACGAATATAAAAATCGCCACGATAGAGTTGGGCAATATTTACATTGGGCAATGTGCAAACATTATGGAAAAGCTGTAAACAAACACTGGTATGAACATCATCCAGCACCGGTTACAGAAATAGAAGATGTAACCATTCTATGGGATTACACCATCTACACAGACAGAAAAATTGAAGCAAACAGGCCAGACATTATTGTTAAAAACCAGAAGGAGAAAACTTGTCTATTAATTGATATGGCTTGTCCAGCGGATTGTAACATAGCAATCAAGGAATTTGAAAAACTGTCAAAATATAAAGACCTGGAAATTGAAATAGAAAAAATGTGGAAATTGAAAACAAGAGTTGTGCCAGTGATAGTAGGTGCACTTGGAATGATAAAAAATGGAACAAAACAACACATTGAAAGAATCCCTGGAAACCCCAGCTTAAGAGATATACAAAAAATTGTATTATTAAGTACAGCCCACACACTAAGGAAAACGTTATCTATGTAATGCTGGGGATGATAGGGAGGATAGAAAAACATGAAATGGAGTCATAACAACACGCCACTACCTGCCTTAGGTCTCCCCGCAGACTTGGTTGGTAGTAAGACCAATGCAGAAATCGAAATATGATGAAAAATGACATAATAATAATAATGATAATAATAATAATAATAATAATAATAATAATAATGATAATAATAATAATAATAATAATAATAATAATAATGATAATAATAATGATAATAATAATGATAATAATAATAATAATAATAATAATAATAATAATGATAATAATAATAATAATAATAATGATAATAATAATAATAATAATGATAATAATAATAATAATAATAATAATAATGATAATAATAATAATAATAATAATAATAATAATAATAATGATAATAATAATAATAATAATAATAATAATGATAATAATAATAATAATAATAATAATAATGATAATAATAATAATAATAATAATAATGATAATAATAATAATAATAATAATAATAATGATAATAATAATAATAATAATAATAATAATAATGATGATAATAATAATAATAATAATAATAATAATAATAATAATAATGATAATAATAATAATAATAATAATAATAATAATAATAATAATAATAATAATGATAATAATAAACTGAATTAAATTCACAGAATAGAGTTATGGCCATTAATAGCCTTGCAATCCCAGTTGTCCAATATAGCTTCAACATCTTAAACTGGACTCTAAACGACATCAGGCGAATGGATGCTAAAACAAGAAAGCTTCTTTCTAAGCATAGGATGCATCACCCAAAGGCTGATGTAGACCGTCTATACATACCCCGTAAAGAAGGTGGAAGGGGTCTTATTCAGCTGGAATTGTCATACAAGACAACAACTATTGGCTTACTAACATACATAGAAACAACAAAGGATTGGATGATACAATTAGTAAGGCAACATGAAGAAAGAAAGAAAAAATATTCAATAATAAAAGAAGGCAGTAAATACAAACAAGAATTACAGTTAGTAGATTCTGTAGAAAAGCAAAACAGTAGCCAAGAACCAACTATTGCGGCAAAAAATATGAAAATGAAAGCCAAAGATAAAGCTCTTGAAAAGATGAAACAGCGCTGGCAAGACAAACCTCTGCATGGCCAATATCCAGTACGTGCCAATAAATCCAATGTTGACAAAGTTAATACTCATCGATGGTTACGTGCATCTGGATTAAAGTCTGAAACTGAAGGATTTATACTTGCAGCACAAGACCAAAGTCTTTTCACGAGAAACTTTCAGGCAAATATTATGCATAATAATATGGATCCAAAATGCAGGTTTTGTGATAAACACCAAGAAACAATAGACCACCTAATCTCAGGCTGTTCTGTGCTTGCCCCAAACGAATATAAAAATCGCCACGATAGAGTTGGGCAATATTTACATTGGGCAATGTGCAAACATTATGGAAAAGCTGTAAACAAACACTGGTATGAACATCATCCAGCACCGGTTACAGAAATAGAAGATGTAACCATTCTATGGGATTACACCATCTACACAGACAGAAAAATTGAAGCAAACAGGCCAGACATTATTGTTAAAAACCAGAAGGAGAAAACTTGTCTATTAATTGATATGGCTTGTCCAGCGGATTGTAACATAGCAATCAAGGAATTTGAAAAACTGTCAAAATATAAAGACCTGGAAATTGAAATAGAAAAAATGTGGAAATTGAAAACAAGAGTTGTGCCAGTGATAGTAGGTGCACTTGGAATGATAAAAAATGGAACAAAACAACACATTGAAAGAATCCCTGGAAACCCCAGCTTAAGAGATATACAAAAAATTGTATTATTAAGTACAGCCCACACACTAAGGAAAACGTTATCTATGTAATGCTGGGGATGATAGGGAGGATAGAAAAACATGAAATGGAGTCATAACAACACGCCACTACCTGCCTTAGGTCTCCCCGCAGACTTGGTTGGTAGTGAGACCAATGCAGAAATCTAAATATGATGAAAAATGACATAATAATAATAATAATAATAATAATAATAATAATGATAATAATAATAATAATAATAATAATAATTGATTAAAAAAATTATTCAGTAACAAAGGTACCTTCAAGAAACGGTTCTGAAGATCATCTAGATCCAATTCTAGAAATAGGACCTCTAACAATTTTATTGACCTTTACAATACACACAGCACAATCAAAGCTAATCGATCACGCGTCTGGATCAACGACCCCCCCCCCAAAAAAAAAACAAAAAAAAAACAGAACTTGCTTTCTTATGGATATATAAAGTATCTTTGAAGATATTACTTTCAAGGCTACCAGAGATACCTTCAATGATTCTATCAAAACATTTCATAATAAAAAGGTGAGTTCTAATTACAACTGGAATCATTGATGTCCTCATGCGTTACATTTTTGCGATTATCACTTAAAGATACTTGTATTTTGTTATTTGTGTTAAAACAAATTATTCTCATAAGTACAGCTCAAAGTTTACACATCGGTTTATCTATGTAAAATGTGTTTGCTTTTATTTTTTAAAAAAATTAAAGCATTTTTTTTACAAAAAGGTTAAATGGAAAATACCATGATGGCATTTTTAACCTTAGGTCTCTGGTTAGGACCCGGAAGCAACTGAGTATAGAACAGAAGAAAAAAGTAATAACGTGATGTTATGCCAAAATTAAATTTTCACTTAATATTATTTCCACTGCAAGGCTTACGGCCTATCGCGTTGGATACATCGGTTCTCGCTCGATCAGCAACGTTAAGCCTGGTCAGTACTTAGGTGGGTGACCGCTTGAAAATACCAGGTGCTGTAAGCGTATAGTGACGGATGTGCGTTGTGGTGCAGTGGATATCGGCTCGGAAAGAGAAATCAGGGAGTTGAGTTCGAATTCAAGTTGCTTACCCTGCATTCACTTAAGCACTGGTACCCTTAAGGAAGGTGTTAATCCGTCCCTTCCTTCCAGTTATGGGTTAAATAACAAGGGTAGGACTTGGCGACACTGCCCTTAAAAACAAATCCCAATGAATTTTGATACTCGAAAAGAAAAATGTATTACTAGACGCAAAAACTTTTATTTAAAAAAAACCAACAATAAATTGTTGAAAGAAAAGGTATTACCTGCAATAAAGTTTAGTTGGTAATAAATGACCCGCCGAGGTTTATTTGCCATAAAAACAAACCAACCAACTTCCACTGCATCAAGCTAAGCCAGTACGGTTATGACATAAAATGAACATCCAGGTGCTTTTTATGCAGTGTCACCTGACCTCATAGCTACATCTGTTTTTTAACCGTTGCAAGGAATCATAAAACACCCAGAAAAACGTTGGACAGCCTCTCAGACATCAAGAGGAGAATGTAGGGCCACGTTTTGAGTTCAGAGAATTGCACTATCACACACTTGCCGATACTAATTGAGGAAATATTGGAGTGAAATATGCTATAATGTTAAATATTAAAGTATTGTGTTATCCATTAGAGGCCCCGTGTTAACATTAACCGGCATATTCACTTCATTATTATTATTACTAATGTTATTTGTTACAATAGCATGATGTTTTGAATAAACCGGGTACTTTAAGATATAAGTCAACTGACAATAAGGATCTAAGACAGGCACCAAAATGTACACAGTAATCAAAATAGCTAATTTTGGGATAATTTCAACCTTGTATCCTATTCCCAGTGGATAAAAGAAGTAACACAGTTTAAACGGGATTAATCTTGATGTTATAATCACTACCTTAACATTGAATTCCTGCATTCCAAACAATCTTGCCATCTGAACTTTCAAATCAAAGTATTCGTAAATTTCTCAAGCACTTTGTTTTCTGTTATTTAGTATGAAACTATCAAAGTTATAGTCATTTAATCCCAAGCAAAGCAGGTGTACAGGAGGCTACATGAGAGGAAAGCGAGAAGAAAGTGTATCACGGTACAGGAGGTGTTGAAGAAAGGATTAGAGAAAGATGGGAATATGGTGCGCATGTCGTTACGTGAGAGTATATCAAGAAGGAAGAAGAACAGGATACAGTTGGTGGCGATGAAAGGACAAACGAAACATGGGAATCAGGGAGATAAAATATGGCAATTGACGTTACCCTTAAAATCTTGGCGATTGTAGCTACCGGGAAAGCAAGTATATGGAAAGGAGTTCCACAGCAGGAAGTGCGGGAAAATAAACTGCTTGAATAAAAGTGGCGGTTACTTTTGACTCTTTTGACTGCAAAAGGGTCGACCTGGTTGCCAATCTAGTAGCCGTAGCAAATTCATGTAGAGTGGGAACCAGGGAGATAAGCACGTCAGAGCAGAATCCGTGAATCTATGTGTTGAAAAGACAGAGAAAAGCTATGTTACGTCTGTTGATAAGTTTAGTATACCCACTTCGATGGGGGATAAAACTTGACGAGAATAAACTGGGGTCCAAAATTTTGAGAATCTTCACACAGGCAAAATGGCGGGCTGCAACACGTATATATAAAATATTCAATTATATCTTTATTCCATTTCTTCGATGACGTTGGCGTAGAGTGGGGATTCGTTGCAGGGTCAGCACACACGCATCGAGAGCAGCCAACGAGCTGCACCCGTTCTCTCTTCTGTTCGGTCTCTCTCTCTGTAATCTGAACTGAGGTCAACTGGCTCTGCGGCTGTCTGATTACACTTAGATAGGCCAGCCTCGTTTGACACGCAGCACTTCGGGTGCATTTTGTTATATTTCTTGGTGCTAAAATTTCTGACCATAACTTTTCTGTTCGTCAAAAACAAAACCCAGCATTGGCACCTGGATTTTCACACTCATTGACATTTTAAAACATTTTTTTTTCAAATTTTGACGGTCCTGTATCGTTCGGACATTTTTTCAACTTTTGCAATAAAAATGCGAACAGACTTCTGGTCGAAATTTTACAGCGAGCAAGTATCTATAATAAATTGACTGAAGTCGGGCTGCCAAATTATTATTACTATTATTATTACAAGAAACAACGAAGTAAGTAAAAAAAGTAAGTAAAAAAAAATCTCTAAAGATCCCTAATCAAAATGAGAATATACACGACACTAATGAAAGAAACGAGCAGTCAAGATTAAGGTATTACTAAATCTTATGAAAATATACTTTTTTTCAAGGCATTAATTATATGAGAAAATGAATTATATGACAAAAGGACACTTTTATTTGACACAATCATTAGCTTACATTTCAAGAAAGGTACATGGACAATAAAAAGAAGAGTCTTATGGCACAAACTTTTAAGTATAAGTATGGCGACGGATTATTGAGTTTATTCATAAGAAGTGTTTATCAATAAAAAAAGGCATAGAAACGTTTTCATTATTTTTCCGCTGACATGTTTCATAGACAGACGGAGATGCATTCAATAATTGGGTCTTCATAATTTTCTATTTTCAGATTAAACCTATTGTGATCACAGTTTTGATAAATTTGACGACTGGAATACTTCCTCCGTCCCCAGGTATTAGTTTCAGATGTTAAAAGAAGAAGAAGAAGAAGAAGAAGAAAGAAAGAAAGAAAGAAAGAAAGAAAGAAAGAAAGAAAGAAAGAAAATAATAAGAGAAGAAAAAAGATGAAAGAGAAAGCAAAAGAAAATGATGAAAAAGAAGAAAGAAAAAAGTAAAGAAGAAAGAAAGAAGAAGAAAAATGGAGAAGCAAGGAAGAAGAAGAAAAAAAGATAAAAGAGAAGAAAGAAAGAAAAAAGAACGAAAGAAAGAAAAAAGAAGAAAGAAACAAGACAACCAAAAACAAAGAAAAAAGAAAAAGAAGAAGCAAAGAAGATAAAAATGAAGAGGAAAAAAGAAAAAGAAAAGACATGAAAAGAAAAAGAAAACATACAGACAACTAAATAAGAAGAAAGAAAGGAAACAAAAAGAAAGAAAGAAAAAAAGACAGACAGAAAGAAAGAAAGAAAGAAAAAAAAGAAGTAAGGAGAAAAAGAAGTGAAAAAGGATGAAGAGAAGGAGAGAAAGTACAGTTCGATTTGACAGAAAAAGAAGAAAGAAGTTAAGCAGATGAAAGAAAAACTTCTTCTTCTTCTTCTTCTATGTGCCCTGTCCCTTCAGGACGTAGGCGATCATGGATCTCCACGTCTCCCTATCCCTTGTGGCTCTTAGTATGTTTGCTCCTGTTACACCTCGCAACCCCCGTTCCGTCATCCACCTGAACAGACCCTGCAAATATGTTATCCGCTGCCTTCCTCTGTCTCTCCTTCCTTCTATCTGACCAGTCAGTATCAGGTTCTCCAGGCTCTCCTTCCTCATTGCATGTCCCAGGAACTTCAGTTGTCTCTTCCTGATGCTCAGCATCAATTTCCTTTTTGTTGC
The DNA here is from genome assembly GCA_037127315.1 of Ascarosepion bandense. Classification (NCBI taxonomy): domain Eukaryota; kingdom Metazoa; phylum Mollusca; class Cephalopoda; order Sepiida; family Sepiidae; genus Ascarosepion; species Ascarosepion bandense. The sequence continues at coordinate 1,415,446 of JBBBDQ010001947.1, forward strand.
CATTCTTTCTAACACCGCATCGTTGCTTGTATGCTCAGTCCACGATATCCGTAGCATCCTTCTGTAGAACCACATTTCGGCCGCTTCCAGTTTTTTCCTCATTTTCGATGATATTGTCCAGCATTCACAGCCGTACTGAAGAACTGACATCACGTAGCAGTCTAGCACTCTTTTCTTCGTTAAAGAAAAACTAGAGGAAAGAAAAAAAAGCATAAGGAAGAAGATATCAAGAAACGTGAAGACGAAGACGATGCAAAGAAGAAATGACAAAAAATGGGTAATAAAAATATTCAGAAATAAATAGGAAGCAATTGGAGCAGAGATAAAAAGTGAAAGGAAGAAGATGAGAAAGATAAACCCCCAAAACATTAATTCTTTAGCCGCATAACATTTTAGTTAAGAAGCCCTTCATATTCCGCATCTATCCGTCCGAGTAATGAAACCAGGCAAAATAAAATACAGATAATTCATCGTTTAAACGAAGGGTTTTTTGTATTTTATTTTCTATGGATTCAAAATGACAAGGAATTAAAATAAGAAAAAAAAACTTAAAGTATATTGTGTAATTAAATTAAATATTCAAGGAGATAAAATCAGTTGTCAGATAATAAAAAATAACGCATCAGTCGAAATCAATAAAAGGGACAGTTGTGCCTATAATAGCTGGAGCACTTGGTATGATCGCGAAAGATACAGGTCAGTACATTATCTGATTATCTCTGTTTACAAGAGATAAAAAATTGCATTGTCTGGAACTTAGGAGAGTTGATTTTCGAAGCGCTACTTAGATGTGGCACAAGACCAAATATATGGGTTACCTAGTGAGGATCGAACTCACTACTCAGTTGTAATAGCTTGCTAACCATTACACTATGTCGAGATGCCTCTGGAACTTAAGAGAGTATCATCAAAATATATAAAACACTGTGACTCATAACTTGAGTATCATTTGAAATCAGAATTTGGGAAAAACATAACCAATAATGTATTACTTTGACATATTTTATCATTTACCCTCAAGCAAGGAGTAACAGCCACTAGTGTGCATGGAGTTACAGTAAGTGAAAGACTGAGTATAGGGAGTATCGAATAAAGGAAAAAAGATAAACGGATTCCAAAAAGATAAAAGATAGCAATTGACATTTGAATTCTTGAAGATTGAGGCTATCAGGATAGCAAGTAAACGGAAGGAATTTCCACAGGCGGGAAGTGCGAGAAAAGAAACTGTTCGAGAAGTGGGGGGATAAATTTAACTATTTTGCCGGTAAAATGGTGAGATCTAAATACCAATCTAGTAGTACGTTTAAATTTACATGATCTAGGCACCGGGTAACAAATCTCATTAAAAGAATAGCCACGAAAGAAACTGAAGTCGAGATGTCAAGGCAGAACCGATAATATTGCAGATCCTTCTTTAGATTTTGTCGAGAACTTCGAGATGAATAGCAAGAGCACCCGATCAGATATGGCAATAATATTCAATACAATAATTGTAAATTTATAAATGTGCAAGAAAGACACTTTTTTTAAAATCATTTCACCCCAATTAAGGCGGTATAGCCACTGATGCGCAAGGGGCTACATAACACTAACATTTTAGGCAGGAGAAGAGTGAAGAAAAAGACAAACCAGTTACAGGAGGTGTTAGAGAGAGGGCAAGAAAAGGAAGGGAACACATGTGGGAGGACAGTTGCGAAGGTAGAGAGAAAGGAAAAGAACAAGATATACAGGGTGATGTAGAAAGAACTGGAGTCAAGCGGATAAGAGATAGGTATTGACATTGCATTTAAATTCCTAGAGATTATAGTCGTTAGGAAAGTAAGTATATGGAAGAGAAAAGAAGCTGATGGAGTAGAATTGTTGGCTGCATTTGGGTTGATCTAAGTGTAAATGGGTGGGACCTTGTTGCCAATCTTGTTGCACGAGTAGATACTTGTGGCGGGGGCACCAGTGACTTAAGTTCTTCGGAGCAGAAGCCATGAAATTATTTGTAGAACAGAAAGTGGCTGGAGTCGAACCACCAAGTCGGTACCTATCACATTACTAATTCTTCTTTGGAGCCTGTCGAGAACACTGAGATGAACCGCGTGGGTGCCTGACTATATGTGACAGCAGTATTTCCATGCATGGACCGATGGTTGATTTCAGTGTCAAGTTTTTCACCCTATGTTAAAACGCGTCCAGAAGAGGTATATTGCATCGTATATCATCTCAAATAAACTCTGGTACAGCTCAATTAAATGGGTGGGACCTTGTTGCCTGTCTTGTCGTACGAGTAAATTCTTGTGGCGGGGACACCAGTGTCTTAAGTTCGTCGGAGCAGCGGGTAATGATGCTGGAAGGAAGCGGGTAATGATGCTGGAAGGAAGCGGGTAATGATGCTGGAAGGAAGCGGGTAATGATGCTGTAAGGAAGCGGGTAATGATGCTGGAAGGAAGCGGGTAATGATGCTGTAAGGAAGCGGGTAATGATGCTGGAAGGAAGCGGGTAATGATGCTGGAAGGAAGCGGGTAATGATGCTGTAAGGAAGTGGGTAATGATGCTGTAAGGAAGCGGGTAATGATGCTGGAAGGAAGCGGGTAATGATGCTGGAAGGAAGCGGGTAATGATGCTGGAAGGAAGCGGGTAATGATGCTGTAAGGAAGTGGGTAATGATGCTGGAAGGAAGCGGGTAATGATGCTGTAAGGAAGCGGGTAATGATGCTGGAAGGAAGCGGGTAATGATGCTGGAAGGAAGTAACAATGCTACAGCTATTCCTTTTGCTGATAATAACAATAAAATTTTTTATGTCTTCGTTGCGTTTAACGAAGATAACACAATCAAGAAATATAACGTCGCTCGAATTAGACGTAGTCTTGCTGAAATATGTAGTATACAACGTTTGGTCATGTCTAACAGTCTCGTAGTAGTCTACCATTCTCATGTGAAGATTCTCGCTGTCAGTATTATATCGTTTAGTCGAGTCCATGTCGCACGCTGGAATGATGTCTACATCTTTATAACAAAACATCAAATAATAATAATAACAACAATCAGAGGCAAAGTAAAATACTTAGAGACGACACGAGATAAGCATCTGAAGGCTGCACCCAAACATGGGTATACTAAGAATGTTTCCATCATTAAACGAGGCCAAGAAATATGGTACTCCTTAAATGTTCTAACTACAAAAGGCAACAAATGTTCTGAATCTCTCAACACTGCAGCAAAGAAAATTAATCTTCTTACAAAAAAAAAAAAACATTTTTGTACAATAATGGAGTTCTATACACTTGCATAAAAGTATATTGTTTTCATGAACCAAACATCGATGCTCGCTTAACCCATCGATGTCTTAGAAGCAGTTGTTTTAGTAGGGAAAATAGAAGTACAAGACCAACGACTTCCAACTAATGTCTACGACGCTAAAATCAACAAAGGTGGCTCAAATCTCGCCTGGAACTTATGTAATCAATTTGATGAAACTGCTGACCATATGGTATCAGATGGCCCGCTAGTTGCCGAGAAAAAATACATTATTAGACACCACAGACCAGAAAATATATATTCATTGACATGTCTCTTCGGACTATTGTACTGAAGTCCTGAATATAAACATCACCTGATTTCTATAAAAACAGTGATAGGGTGATTGCACTGTGGAATTTCCCAATCCTAACAGACAGAAACATTGATGCAAATAGACATTTCAGAAAAGGAATCTTCAAAATAATTGATATTGATATGAACTTGCCTACAGTTTTCCAACGTTTCTAAAAAACATCGAAAAATATAAAATTATGAGGACCTGAAAATTGTATGTACAAAGATGTGGAAACTACAATCACCCATGCTGTGATAGGGGCATTTAGCAAGATAAAGAAGTGTAAAAAAAGGGTAAAATTCTGAACACATCATCTCAGGGCTATGAAATATTAGTTTGTGAAAAGCTGCTCATATTATCTGCAAAGCCATCATTATCTAAAAGGAACGCCTTAAAATGTGCATAGAAAACTTTCCTAGGGGTCTCTTTTTACTTATAGATCCAGGAGAAGACTTGCTAAGTAGACACTTAAAATTATTCTCTAGCAAAATGATACCGCACACAAAAATAATAACAGCGGACTGCAAATAAAATAAAAATACTGCAAAATGTCTTGAGCAAATACTTTGAAAACACTCTAATAATAATAATAAAAATAATAAAGTTAATAATGATAGAATTAATACTCATCGATGGTTACGCGCCTCTGGATTAAAGTCTGAAACTGAATAATGTGAATTCAAAATGCAGGGTTTTCACTAAGAACTTTCAGGCAAATAATGGGGATCCAAAATGTAGGTTCTGTGATAAATACCAAGAAACAATAGACCATCTAATCTAAGAATGTTCTGTACTTGCCTCAAATGAATATAAAAATCGTCACTATAGAGTAGGGCAATATTTACACTGTATGGGATTACACCATCTATACAGACAGAAAAATTGAAACAAATAGGCTGGACATTATTGTTAAAAACCAAAAAAGAAAAAACTTGCTTATTATTTAATATGGATTGTCCAGCGGATTGTAACATACCAACCAATGAATTCGAATTACTGTCAAAATATAAAGACCTGGAAATTGATATAGAAAAATGTAGAAATTGAAAACAATTAACATACCAGTGATCGTAGGTGTACTTGGAATGATAAAAAATGGAATAAAACAGCACATTCAAAGAATCCCTGGAAACCCCAGCTTAAGAGATATACAAAAACTGTCTTGTTAAGTACAGCCCACACACTAAGGTGAACTTAGTCTATGTAACGCTAGGGATGATAGGGGAGACATAAAAAACATGAAATGAAGCCATAACAACACACCACGACCTGCCTTAGGTCTTAGGTGCAGACTTGGTAGGCAGTGCGATCATAGCAGAAATCGAATTATGATGAAAAATGACAAAATAATAACAATAAGATGATGATGATGATGATGATGATGATGATGATGATGATGATGATGATGATGATGATGATGATGATACAAAATGAAGGAAACGTCACTTGACATGGTGGAGAATTGCTTCCTGCAGTAATGATGCACTTGTAGCCCCCTCCCCATCTGGAAAATGGAAAGAGCACGTAGGAAGTAATATAATTCAGACCAAGATTATCTTCTTATTCTGCTATGTACCGTGTTCTTTCAGGACGTAGGCAAATTAGGGCCTCCCACGTCTCCTTATCCCTAGTGGCTCTTAGCAAGCTTTCTCCTGTTGTCTCACCCAAACCCCGCTGTGCCATCCACTTACTCAAGCCCGTCAAGTATATTACGCGTTTCTTTCCCCTGTCTCTCTTTCCCTCTATCTGACTTAGACATTTAGAAAAATACCATCATTGACTCTGCGGGGATTCTACGAAAGGTTCTTGAAACCTAAGGAATTTTGTTGACACCATACCCCAAGAACAGAATTTCTAATGACTAAGTCAATGTGTGACACCAAAATAATAATAATCCAATATAGTTTCAACATCTTGAAATGGACTCTAAATAACATCAGACGAATGGATTCTAAGACAAGAAAGCTTTTTTCTAAACCAAAAATGCATCATTCAAAGGCTGACGTATACCGTCTATACATATGCCGTGAACAAGCTGAAAAAGTTCTTATTCAGCTAGAATTGTCATACAAGATAACAACTATTGGCTTACTAACATACATAGAAAACAACAAAGGACTGGATGATACAATTAGTCAAACAACATGAAAACAGGAAGAAAAATATTCAATAATGAAAAAGGCAGTAAATACAAACACGATTTACATTTAGTAGATTCTGTAGAAAAGCAAAACAGAAGCCAGCTATTACGGCAAAAAATATAAAAAAGAAAGCCAAGGATAAAGTTCTTGAAACAACGCTGGCAAGACTACCCTCTACATAACCAATATCCAGAACGTGGTAATAAACGCAATGTTGATAAAGTTAATACTCATCGATAGTTACGAGCACCTGGATTAAAGTCTGAAACTGAAGGATTTATTGTTGCAAAACAAGGCAATAGTCTTTACACTAGGAACATTCAGGTAAATATCATACATAATAATGTGGGTCCAAAATGCAGGTTCTGTGAGAAATATCAAGAAACAATATACCATCTAATCACAGGATGTTCTGTACTTGCCCCAAATGAATATAAACATCGTCACGATAGAGTGGTGCAATATTTACACTGGACAATGTGCAAACACTATGAAAAATATGTAAACACTGATATGAACATCAACTAACATTGGTTAAGGAAATAGATGTTACCATTCTATGGGATTACACCATTTATACAGACAGGAAAATTGAACCAAACAGGCCGAGCATTATTGTTAAAAAACAAAAAAAGAAAAAAGAAAAAACAAAGGTGCCTATTACTTGATATGGCTTTTCTAGCGGATTGTGACATAGCCACTAAAGAAATTCGAGAAACTATGAAAATATGAAGACCTGGAAATTGAAATAGAAAACATTTGGAAATTGAAAACAAGAATAGTCCGAGTAATAGTAGGTGCACTTGGAATGATAAAAAAAGAAACGAATCAATTTATAGAAACAATCCCATGACACCCCAGCTTAAGAGATATAGAAAAAATGTCTTGTTAAGTACAGCCCACACACTAAGGAGAACATTGTTTATGTAACGATAGGGATGTTATGGGAAAAAGAGAAAAACATGAAATAGAACCATAACAACACACCACGACCTGCCTTACGTCTTTCCGCAGACTTGGTAGGTTGTGCGATCATAGCAGAAATCGAATTATGATGAAAGATGACACAATAATAGTAATCCAAAAGAGGGTCTGCAATATAATCTGTCCCAATTTAGCAGCTTACCTTCAGTGACTTTCTCACGAATGGGATGTCGCTACCCGCTGTCTTTTCTACGAGTATTTTCACGGCTTTCTCTCGGACAAGCTTCATTTCCTGGTGCACCGCCCTCATGCATTTACCCCTGGCAGCTAGGCCCCACTCATTTACTCAAAATAGGCAAAGGTAACCACCACTTCTTCTTTGCCAGTTTCTTTTCTCGCACTTCCCGCCTGTGTAACTCACTTCCTCATGCTTGCTTTCCTGATAGCTACAATCTCCAAATGTTTTAAGTGCAACATTAATTGCCATATTCTGTTTCCTTGATTTCCAACTCTTATTTACCTTTACTTCTATATTCCCTGTGCAATTTTTTTCCTTTTCTTTCTTCCCTCTCCTCTCGTTGTAACCCCCTTGTGCACCAGTGGCAGTACTGCCTTCCTTGGGATGAAACCATTATTAAAAAATATAAAAATTATAATAATAATAAGTTTCTTTCTAAGCACAAGATCAGTCAGTCAGTTAAGTGCCATACGTGAAACACGCTTGGGCGATCATGTCTTTTTCGAGACATGACTGATTGGGCAGAAGATTATCTCGCAGTAGGTTGCCATTGCTTTTTGCGGTAGACTGGTTGCTGGCCAAGGTTATAGAACCCAATCTGTCCTGTTATTTAACCCATAACTGGAGGGAATAGGCGGATTAATACCTTTCCCAATGGTATTTGCGCGTAAGTGAATGAAATGAATTCAACTGGAATTCGAACTCGGCTCCCCGATTTGTCGTTCCAAGACGATATCCACTGGACCACAACGCACATCCGCAAAGCACAAGATAAATCATCCAAAAGCGGATACAGACCATCTATACATACCCAGTAAAGAAGGTGGAGGAGGTCTTATTCAGCTACAATTGTCATACAAGACGACAACTACTTGCTTACTAATATACATGGTGTAATGAGTCGGTCGGGCGGTCAACTGGACACCCACAAAGCGAGTATAGGTGGGCAGGCGCGGAAACTGTGATTGATAGCTGGCTTGTCTATGCAATGCGTGGTGTTTTGCATAGGCGAGATACCAAGCTCTATGTAACAAGCTGGAATGAGAGGGCAGTCAGACTTCTCGAGAGGCGTCGACTGTGCACGTCGTTAGGTCAGCAGGGGAGAGATGGAATTAATTTCTTTTCGTGACACATTTCAACACACATGGAAACCACAAAAGACTGGATTATACAATTACAACATGAAAACAGAAAGAAAAATATTCAATAATAAAAGAAGGCAGTAAATTCAAATAAAATTTACATTTAGCAGATTTTGTAGTAAATCAAAACAAAAGCTAAGAACCAACTGTTGCAACAAAAATAACAAAAGAAAATCCTAGGATAAAGCTCTTGAACAGATGAAACAACGCTGGCAAGACTATTGCATGTCCAATATCCAGAATGTGCTAATAAACCCGGTGTTCATAAAGTTAATACTCATCGATGGTTACGAGTATCTGGATTACACTCTGAAACTGAAGGCTTTATTCTTGCAGCGCAAGACCAGAGTCTTTTCACTAGGATCTTTCAGGTAGATATCATATATAATAATGTGAATTCAAAATGCAGGGTTTGTGACAAATTCAAGTAAACCATAGCATCTAATTTCAAAATGTTCTGTCAGTCAGTTAAGTGCCATCCGTGATACACGCTTGGGCGATCATGTCTCGAAAGAGACATGACTGACTGGGCAGAAGATTATCCCGCAGTAGGTTGCCATTGCTTTCTGCGGTAGACTGGTTGCCGACCAAGGCTATAGAACCCAATCTGTCTTGTTATTTAACCCGTAACTGGAGGAATAAACGGATTAATACCTTTCCCAAGAGTATTTGAACGTAAATGAATGCAATGGGTTTAGCTGGAATTCGAACTCGGCTCCCCGATTTCTCGTTCCGAGCTGTACCTGTCCCAAATGAATATAAAAATCGTCACGATACAATGGGACAATAGTTACGCTGCACAATATGCAAACACTTTGAAAAATATGAAAACAAACACTGGGATGAATATCACCCAACACAGGCTACAGAAATAGAAGATGTCACCATTTTAGGGGAATACACCATCTTCATAGAAATGAAAACTGAAGCAAATAAGCCGGACATTATTGTCAAAAAAACGAAATAAAAAAACTTGCATAATAATTGATTCAAAGAAATGATTGATTGACTGAATCGTTTTACACAGCTTATCAATCTTCTGTAGGTGAAGAATCGTTCAATATAGAGGGTTGCTGAATGAGGTTTAAGCGCGTAAGAGAGGGTTATAATAAGTGTTGTTTTTTGTAAATTAGAAGTTAGGTTTTTGTATCTTTTCAGTGTTATTTGTTATAACGAGTGTCACCTATTAGACAGCAGAGATTGTACCCAAAATTCACTTATGTGCAAATAATCTTGGGAAAAGTATGAATCCATTTTTTCCCTAGGCTATGGCTTAAACAGTAGGGATTACATAAGAAAAATCATTGTTAATGCAATGTTCATTTTTAAAAACATATTCTTGCAATCCAAAATATATTTTTCATCATTAAATAACCCAGGAAGTGTCGATAAACTCCAAAAATCAACTGAAATCATATTGTACATGAAAACCGACATTCTTCGTCTAAATTTATTTATAAATGGAACTTTGTCTGTGTGTGTGTGTCTGTGTTTGTGTGTCCGTTACCTATAGACTCCAAAACGGCTGAACCGATTTTCTTGAAAATTTACACATTTGAACTATAAGCGTCTGCGAGTTTTCTTAGCTAGGTTTTGTGTCAAAGTACCCCCGATAAATATTGAAAATCGATAGTCGAAAAAATCGGGTTATAGAAGGAGTGGTCCGATTTTATACACTCATAGACAAATACATAAGAAAAGATATTCAGAAGTTTCAAGGTTGTAGTTCTTACAATAGTGCAGAAAATCTATAATATATATATATATATAAACACACGCAAACATCTTGCCTTATATATCTATATATATATATATATATATATATATATATATATATATATATATAAGGCAAGATGTTTGCGTGTGTTTATCTGCCTGTATGTCTATTCTTTTCAGCCCTTTTATTTTAGTTTTTGCTTCGGGTTTGGCTCTAAGTAGGTATAATTGTAGTTCTTAGTCTCAGCCATGATACCATTTACTCAGAGGACTTATTTAGCCTCTCAACATTCAGTTTACAACGCAAAAACCTTATTTGATATAGATACTAAGAAATCAAAATTTGACTTACATCCATTCATTTTTCTTTCAGTCTACGGTTTCGCTTTAACTGGAAACAACTATTGCTTTTTAGTCTTTTGTGCCAACGTCCAAAGTGTCTGACCTCCAGGACCATGGATTAGTTTTAAAGCTTTCATTATACATTATTATATTACAGGTTTTTATAATGCAATTTGAGATATCTTGCGGTTTTAAACTTTCTCAAAAACCTACGTCTCGAGTTGTGTGGGGAACATAGGTTTCCGAGTTAAGTATACTAGTGTCCATTTTTTAAATGGACATGGAGTGGAGACCTATGATTGGCGTAACTTACCCTTTCATTCATTCTAAAGAGTATGAAATTTTGTTTCGTTCTTTTTCTTCTGTGTATCTCGTCTGTTCAGGACTTAAATGAGTATGGTCCTTCACAATTTCCTATATCGTGTGGTTCTTAGCAGGTCTTTTCCCTTTTACTAAATCCAACGAATTTTCTTAATTCTGAGTAGAAGTATTCTTTCTGTTATCATTTTTTAAAATATTTCATTTTTGCTTATTTGGACCTTCCATAGAATTTTCAGTATCCTTCTGAAGAACCACATCACTGCGAAAAAAAAAAAAAGATGGCCGAAGCTGGACAGAAGTTAGAAATATTTTCTAAATTCGTTATTAAATATGATATTTTTGTTACTAGATATCTATATAATTGTTGTATGTAGCATATGCTCGGTTTTAATTTTCTTCGTATATTTCTACAGTCTATTACAAATACAGGGACAAATTAAAAGAAGTATCACTGAAAAAAAGGGACCTAAGATGAGAACAGAGAAAATGTGATATCGAGACAGAGATATTGCTAGGCTATAAGGACGTGCAATATTGAAAATAGGCAACTGACTGAGAATGGAAAATTGACTCCCCCTTAAGGCTAGACGGAAAGAATATCAAAACCTTATCTTAGAAATAAAATCAAGCGGCGTCGTGATACCTGCACGAACGAAGCAGAGAGTCCAGAACGTGAATGAAAAACACCTTTTTAATTCTTGTGCACTGAAGGTGTTTCGGGAAGCGTGAAATACATTATGGCACCTCATTCTTTGCTTCGCTGATTCTACTCGTCTGTAAGTTCGGTATCTAAAAGTTGGCTTTTCTAGCATTGCCAACGATGACTCAAGCCTTTTTCCTTTCTAATTCTGTCGTTTTTTACAACAAGCCAAATTTGCAAAGGCTTTTCTGTGACCAGTTCTGAATATAAATATAGTAAACAACCACGGAATCAATACAGATTTAATGATAAAACTATCGAATTTAAAACAGAGATCAATATTGTAGAAAGAATTTCGCAATGTGAATGATGCATCTTTCTTTTATTAGATTATTGTCGAGTGGAGATGGCGGGTAATTCGATTTAACTAACCCATGGCTGTCTGTAAAATCAGCGTGTGTCGCATGCAGCAATCGGGAGGTTAAATATACTTAAATAAGGTGTCAAGAATTTTAAAAAAGTTTATATTTATTTTTGATTAATGCAGACGATTTGGATTTTTTTCTGTATTTTAGTTTTTTTTATGCTCATAAAAGTCAGTCATGTTGCGTTCAAAGATTAAAAGAGAAGATTAATTGGAAATGGAGCCGAACCGGAAGCTGTTGGACTAATGAAGAAGAGGTGTTGCGTTAAGTAGAGAAGGATAGAAAGAAAGAGGTTGCAAAGTAAGTAAAAGGAGAGTGTGTGTATAGTATAGACATAGAAGGCAAGCAACAAATAAGGCATGAACCTATAGGAAAATAGAACGTAAAAGAACGGATGAGAAAGAAACAGTTGGTGTTTGGAACAAAATTGATAAAAGACACGTGAGTCTTATTAATATTGTATATATATATATATGTGTGTGTGTGTGTGTGTGTGTGTGTATGTGTGTGTGTATATATATGTGTGTGTGTGTGTGTGTCTAGCCACATTGATGTACCTAGCCACACTGATGAGCTGTGATACAGCGAAACGGGCTTGTATGTAGATGACAAATATATTATGTTCTCATTACGATTGAGCTCTCTAGAAAAAATTTTAAAACATTTTCCACTTTTGCGATATATGCGTAACTCTTCAGCAATGGCTTGGGTTCTTTCGGTGACTGGTGTGTATATTCACTGCTTATATACAACACGTTAAAATTTCCCTTCTCCCCGACTGCGACTGACATCAAATCGGTCGTGTTTCGATCCCGGCCAGAAGCAAGTGGATGTATCTAGCCACACTGATGAACTGTGATACAGCGAAACAGGCTTGTATGTACATGACTAATATATATATTGCTGAGGGATAATAATGTTTAGCGTCAACATTGTTGCTTTATCAGTAGTTTAGTGATAAAACCTAATTTGGCAAGTAGGTTCTTATCGTAAAGTGCTCAATATCGGGTGGATATATATATCGAAAATTCCGTTAGAAATATATATATATATATATATATTTATTTATAGTTTCATTAAAAATAGAATATCTACCCAAATACGAGTATCAATTAAAAAAATGTTCGAACAAATTATATATATATATATATATATATATATATATATATATATATATATATATATATTAATAAAAAAATTATCATCTTAATTCGATGAATAATTAATTTTGACAATAATTATTTTCATTCTTTTAAAGTTATAATTTGAATAATTTATACAGTCATAACTCTTTTAATGTTCTGTGTTAATTTATCTTGCTGAAGAAACTTAGCCACGATGAGTGAAAGTATCATAAAGGTGTTCTCACGAAACCTCGACGGTTGTATGAACCTGCTCAGTTAAAGTGACAAATTCTTTGCACTAAAACTATATATATATATAAGTAAAAGTTTTTCACTTAGCTGATGTTAACGTCTTCAGCATCCTGACCCGTTCGTCCACTCTTCAGAAGAAATCAGCATTTGACTGATTATATTTCTTGATTTTCATATTTCATGTAATTATAATTTATGCGAGTTTTTCCCGTATTGTTTAAGCGTGTGTGTGCGCTGTTTTGCGTGTGTACATTTGCGCGCGTGCGACCATGCTTCCCTCTGTATGGATGTGCGTTAAGACTAAAGAGATCCGGGTTCGAATCTTACTATAGACTATTTGTTTTGTTTTGTTTTATTTATTTATTTATTTGTAGTATGTTATCTGCTGGACGAGAGAATGCTAGCATGTGGCACCTTTGGAAAGTGCTCGAAAACCATACCATTGTGAATGAAATTGTTTAGACAGAACTCTTTCTAAATCGTTGATGGTTGTGCCTCCACGAAGTCACCAGTCATCATGACAGATGTTTTGAGCGTACTGGCCTTGTTCGGACACTAGATGAAGCGTTCTCTCCCAGAAAGCTGTAACTAAAGTTTTCTCAGCAGAGTTGCATTATAAACCTCAGGTTTGTTCTGTGGGTGTTGAACAAACCCAAACGCGCCTAAGCATGTGTATGCAACGAGAATTAACTAGCCGTCCAGATAAGAGTGGCCAGACATCATATATATATATATATATATATATATATATATATATATATATATATAATAAAAAAATTTAAGCCTATTTCAGGCGAACCATCATCAGCTTCCGTCTTTATTGCACGGAAGATTTTACACGAATGAAATTCACAAACAAAGAGCCCCCCCCCCAAAAAAAAACGGAATAAAAATAAAGATCGCTCCCTTAAAAGAGAAAATTTAAGAAAACATACATCATTACATCAGTTCCGTGAATACACACCCACATTCATACATAAGCATATATATACGCTACTTATAATCTACGTGTACATATACGCTACATATAATCAAAGAGCACGCGTAAGAGCAAATGTCAACTTAAACTTAAATATACATTAATCAAGTCAGTTAGAGTGCTGACACGTAGATTTGAAAAGTAAAGAAAGGAGGTGTGGTGTGTGTGTGTGAGAGAGAGATAGCGTTAAAGAGAAAGGGTAAGTATCTTAAAGCGTAAACGAAAAGGGAAAGAAGAAGAAAGAAGAGAGGAATAAATTTAAAATAGAAAGAAAAGATGGTAGGAGAAAATGAAAATAAAAAAATTAAAAAAATTAATATTATACAGTAACGGTGAAAGGATAAGAAATTAGAATCTAAAAAATTAAGAAAATTAAAAATATTTAAAAGATAATAGTTAATCAGTCCGTTGTAATCAAAATTACCATCACACCAATATAATCAAAATTATACTAATTATTCTGTTAACAATACAATTATAATACAATATAACGTTAATAATGTAAAAAACATATATATGTATACATACAACTCACACACACGTAACTGCGTACATGCACATACACACACATGCATATATATGTACACACATATATCTGCACACACGTATATATATATATATATATATAGTAAGTAGCTAACCCAGAGAGCCAACGAACCTACCAAGGTTTCACCAAATTGGATCTTCAGGGAAAGTGTGTTGCTTTTCGAGACGTGTTCAACGACAAATTTACAGTTATGTTATATGTCTCGATGTTTTTTTTATATATACGGGTTTATATATGTCTATGGTATTGCTTACATATTTGTTTTTGCGGGTGTATGTGTGTATATATGTGTGTCCGTATATATATATATATATATATATATATATATATATATACGGACACACACATACACACATATATATATATATATATATATATATATACGGACACACATATATACACACATACACCCGCAAAAACAAATATGTAAGCAATACCATAGACATATATAAACCCGTATATATAAAAAAAACATCGAGACATATAACATAACTGTAAATTTGTCGTTGAACACGTCCGTATATATATATATATATGTGTGTGTGTGTGTGTGTGTGTGTGTGTGTGTGTGTGTGTGTCCGTATATATATATATATATATATATATATATATATATATATAGGAGCCGTTTTAAATTATGTTAAACATTTAGCCCCTCATTCATTCTTCTGAAGATTTTACACACATCACATTATCTTACGGAATATCTATTATTTATTTGTACCCTATTGTTATCTGTGTCGATGGTTTTTTTTTATATATACGGGTTCCGTATATATATATATACGTTGAACACGTCCGTATATATATATATATATATATATATATATATATATATATATATGTGTGTGTGTGTGTGTGTGTGTGTCCGTATATATATATATATATATATATATACGTATTCAATATATACGTGTTCAACGTATATATATATATACGGAACCCGTATATATAAAAAAAACCATCGACACAGATAACAATAGGGTACAAATAAATAATAGATATTCCGTAAGATAATGTGATGTGTGTAAAATCTTCAGAAGAATGAATGAGGGGCTAAATGTTTAACATAATTTAAAACGGCTCCTATGCCGACATTTAGAAACTAGTTCCCTCCACAGATTCAGCAGGTCCAACTGATTTTTGTGTGTGATAATCCGATTTACCATGAAATAACGTGTCTGCCTAATTTTTTTTTTTCTTATATTTGCTCTATATGTATTTATAAACATATGTATTTAGAGCTCTCTTAGAGAGTTATCCTACCACTGCATGTACAGGATACTCCTTTGGATTCTTCTATATCTACACCGCATGCTTATATATATATATATATATATATATATATATATATATATATATATATATATATTCATCCACAGACAGATCTGTTTCGCTGTATCACAGCTCATCAGTACTGTTAGACAGCCGATTGCCTTTTACCCAGGATTGAAACCCGACCGAATTGGCGTCAGTCGGCGATTCTACCTCTGAGCTACGGGTACTCGGTAGAAGGTATATTATCATTATACACGCCCAATATATATATATGTATGTGTGTATTTTATAAATCTACCATCCGCCCGTGCATTGAATACTGCTGCCATATCTGGTCGGGTGCCCCTGCTATCCACCTAGGGTTCTTAACAAAATCCAGTGTAATGTGATCGATCCCCCGACTTGGCAGCTCAGATACAGTCACTTTCTCACCGGTGCAATATGGCTTCCCTGTGTGTCTTCTACAAATACTTTCACGGCTTCTGCTCCGCTGAACTTTGGTGCCCCCTATATATGAATTTACACGAGCCACAAGATTAGCAACTAAGTCCACCCTTTTACTGTGAAATGAATAAAAATTAAACGCAAATTCTACTCCATCAGCTTCTTTTCTCGCACTTTCCACCTGTGGAATTTCCTTCCATTTACTTCCTTCCCTGACAGCTATAATCTCCAAGAATTTAATTGTAAAGTCAATAGTCATCTCCTATTTCAATGCCTTCCATCCTCTCTCTCATGCTACTTTCTCCGTCGACTCCACTCTTCTCATGAGTATTCCCATCCTTCTCTTACCCACTTCTTGACACCCCTAATAAGCTGTCCCTCTTTCTCATAACATTCCTCTTATGTAACCTCTTGCGTACCAGTGACAGTGAACTGCCTTTCTTGAGCCGATAAGATTATAAAAAAAAAGGAGAAGTGATGACTTTATGCAACGGAGATGTGACCACATAAAAAGAAGATGCGAATAAAATAGACGGAACATGTGGGAAACGATAAAGTTTTCAGGAATATGGAACCGAAACGAACAATTTACCGAGAACCTGAAAGATATAATTTTAGTTTTAGGTACTGTTAACGTGTAAAGAGAACTTGGATAATTGAAACTCAGTTAAGTGCCATACGTGATACACGCTTTGGCGATCATGTCCCGAAACAAACATGACTGACTGGGTAGAAGATTATCCCGTAGTAGGTTGCCATTGTTTTCTGCGGTAGATTGGTTGCCAATCAAGGCTATAGAACCCAATCTGTCCTTTTATTTAACCCATAACTGGAGGGAAGGGACGGGTTGATACCTTTCATAAGGGTATTTGTGCGTAAATCAATGCAATTGAAACTCATAGGACTTATTTAAATCAATACGAATATTAGTAATAAACACTTAAAAAGGTTTAAATAATTGTTAGAACATGCACAGGGAGGGATAGTAAAGGAACAAGAATTGTTAAGCTAGATTTAATAATTTATTTTTTACGACTTATCAACCTTTGCATGTTAATTAAAGCTAGAAAATATTTTTAGATTGTACAAATTTTTATGGAGATAATATTAGTCATAATATAACAAGAGCAGTCAAAAAAAAAAAAAAGAGGTCAATAGACACCTCCTAACACACTAAACTAGCTCCCATTCTATCAAACACTCTTCCCATCTGCCCAACCCTCATCCTCGGTATCCTTACTCATCTGTCACCTTCCTCCTGACATTCTCTATGTCTATCCATTCTTTCTCTTTACCTTCCCCTATGTAGCCCCATGCGCAATCGTGGCAGTGGAATGCCTTGCTTGGGGTGAGATGTTTAAAAAAAAAAAAGCTCAAATCCCCACCAAGGCAACAACGACATCCTCTCAACGATTAGCAAGAGATGCTTATTTACCATTATTAGAAAAAGTCCGTTCAAAAAATGTAATTACGTAAAGCAATCTAAGGGAGGTAAATCAGTATTTGGCCTGTGAAACGTACAAAAATATTATTTAAAAGAACGGGGAAACAACGCAGAAACTTTATCCCATAACGTCAGTTAAGTGCCATACGTGATACACGCTTTGGGCGATCATGTCTCAAAAAAGACATGATTGACTGGGCAAAAGATTATCCCGCAGTAGGCTGCCATTACTTTCTGCGGTAGACTGGTTGCCAACCAAAGCAACAGAACCCAATTTATCCTGTTATTTAACCCATAACTGGAGGGAAGAAACGGATTAATATCATTCTCAAGAGTATTTGCGCTTAAGTGAATTTGAGAAATTCAGCTGGATTTCGAATTTCCATAACTTATCAAGCCTAAAATTTAACCAGTCATTGAGGCTTACGAGCCTTAAAAGTTTAATCAAATCCATCCAGCGGGTCTTGAATTATCTTAACCACGGACAGATAGACAAACAAATAGGCAAACGCGACCCAATACAATATATCCCCTGAATTCTGAAAAATAGCAATAAAATTTTATGGTAAACAATAGTGAATTAATTACAATACTCTGCAAACTGGAAGCCACCTGCTTCAACGCATTTCCTACAATGTCAGAGAGCGATTCGGTAAATGCCACGACACAAATAATTCTGACGGAAGGTTGGGTCACTGTGTCGGGCTAGGATGTTTTTCCCGCCTGAATCCATCCTGCATATATACAAATCAACCATTCGTCCGTGCATGGAATACTGCTGTCATATATGGTCAGGCACCCCTGCTGTTCATCTCAGTGTTCTCGACAGGCTCCAAAGGAGAATCAGTAATGAGATAGGTACCGACTTGGCGGCTCGACTACAGCCACTTCCCCACCGACGAGATGTGGCCTCCCTTTGTCTGTTCTATAAATACTTTCATGGCTTCTGCTCAAAAGAAATTAAGTCACAGGTGCCTCTGCAACAGGTGTTTATTTGTATAACCAGATTGGCAACCGGGTCCCACCCATTCACAGTTAGATTAACCAAATGCAGACGACAATTCTACTCCTGCAGCTTCTTCTCTCGCACTTCCCGCCTGTGGAACTCGCTTCCATATTCTTGCTTTCCTGACGGCTACAACCTCCAGGAATTTAAATGCAATGTCAATACTCATCTCTTAACTACTTGACTCTAGTTCTTTCCACACCTCCCTGTATATCCTTTCCTTTCTCTCCACTTTTGCAACTGTCATCACACCTGTATTCCCATCCTTCTCTTGCTTCTTTCTAACTGGTTCGTCTTCCTCTTCACTCTCTTCTACTTAATCTTTTTACTATTATGTAGCTCCCCTGCACATCAGTGGCAGTACCACCTTGCTCGGGGTGATACGATTAAAAAAACAAACACAAAAAAAACCTGCAAATGCATACCGAATAAAGTTTTATTTCTGTTTCGTGTGTAATGCTTCGCTATTTTTCTGATTGTTTTTAATTTTATATTATAAATAACTGTATGAGTAAGGACGGCTTGGAGAACCTGATGCTCACGGAGTTGATAGGAGGCGAGAGAGACAGGAGAAAGCATGACATACTTGATAGAGTTGAGCAGATGGAAAACATGAGAATTTTTTTTTTAATCATTTCACCCCAAGCAAGGCATTCCACTGTCACTATTGCGCTTGGGGCTACATAGGGGAAGGTAAATAGGAAGAGTGGTTAGATATAGGAAATGTCAGAAGTGGGGTGATAGATAGTTGGGTGGGTGGGAAGAGTGTTTGAAAGAATGGAAGTTAGTTTGTGAAGAGGTGTCTATTGACCTTCCATTTAAACTCCTGGAGATTGTAGCTGTCGGGGAAGCAGTCATGTGGAAGGGAATTCCACAGTCGGGAAGTGCGAGAAAAGAAACTGTTGGAGTAGAAGTTGCGGTTGAATTTTATCGGTTTCACTGTAAAATGGTGGGATCTAGTTGCTAATCTAGTATCTCGTGCAAATTCGAACCTAGTGGGGTACCAGTGATCTAATTTCATCGGAGCAGAAGCCGTGAAAATATTTATAGAAGAGACACAAGGAAGCCACGTCGCGCCGGTTAGAGAGAGACTGCAGGCAGTCTGCTAAGTCGGTATCTATCACATTACAGACCCTCCGCTGTACCTTGTCTAGAAGCCCAAGGAGAATAGCAGGGGCGCCCGACCAGATATGGCAACAGTATTCAATGTACGGGCGGATGGTAGATTTATAAATGTGCAGGATAGATTCAGACGGAAAAAACTTCCGGGCCCTGCACAGAGAACCGACTTTCATAGCAGCGGATTTAGCAATGGATTCGATATAGTCATTCCACTTGAGGTCCGCTGAAAGTGTGAGACCAAGGAGCCTGGTCCATGCTAATAGGAGGTAGGTGCGATGGGTATTAAGAGCTACAAAAGATAAGGATAAAGATAATTTGGCATGTGAAACGTACAAAAGGTATTATTTAAAAGAACCGAAAAATATCCCAGAAACTTTATCATGTAACGTATCAAAAAATCGAAAAAATTCCGTACCAGTCATGATGCTAAGCATCCGTGAAAATTTAATCCGAATCCATCGAGCGGGTCTTGAGATATCTTAACCACGGACAGATAGACAAATAAACAGGCAAACGCGACCGAATACAATATATCCGCCTTAATTGTGAAAAATAGCAATAAAATTCTATGGTAAACAATAGTGAATTACTTACAATACACTGAAAATTGCAAGCCACCTGCTTCAACGAATTCTTTACAATGTCAGAGAACGATTTGATAAATGTCAAGACAAATTATTCAGACGGAATAAAACTGCAAATGCATATAAATGCAAATGGCTTCCCTAAATACTTTCACGGCTTCTACTCCGATGAACGTAGCTCACTAGTGCCCCATATATATAAATTTACTCGAGCTACAAGATTAGCAACTAGGTCTCACCCTTTTACTATGAAACCAATAAAATGTAAACGCAAATTCAACTCTTCAGCTTCTTTTCTCGCACTTCCCGCCTGTGGAATTCTCTTTACTTGCTTCCCTGACAGCTACAATCTCCACGAATTTAAATGTAAATTCCATAGTCATCTCCTGTCTCACTAACCTGCATCCTCTCTCTCTCTCTCTCTCTCTCTCTCTCTCATACTTCTTTCTCCGTCCACTTCACTCACATCAGTATTCTCAGCTTTCTCTTACCCACTTCCTGACACCCCCGATAGCCTGTCACTCTTTCTCATTATTTTCCTCCAATTAACCACCTGCAAAACAGTAGAAGTAAAATGCCTTGCTTGGGGAGATATGATTATAAAAGAAAAATGCATGACGAATAAAGTTTTGTTTCTGTTTCGTGTGTATTGCTTTGCTATTGTTCTGATTGTCCTTTACTATTCTATTATAAGTACAAAAGTATTAGGACAAGAACTATTTTATCTTTTATGAGGCATATTGACAGAAAATAAACAATTTAATGAGAGTAATTTTATTTGATTTACTCAACAAATGCCTTAACAAGAAAAAATACTTCTTACAAAATAAATTTAATATTTAGTATAATAGCCTTTTGCTTTAAAATAATAAAATAATTGCGACAATTTACCAATCGCGTCTAGTATATATATATATATATATATATATATATATATATAGTACTGTGCAAAAGTACTATTTTATATTTTATGAGACATATTGACAGAAAATAGACAATTTAATTAAATTAATTTGATTTGATTTACTCAAAAAATGCTTTAACAAGAAAAAAAAATACTTGTTACAAATAAATGTTAATACTGACTATAATAGCCTTTTGCTTTGAAATAATAAAATAATTGCGACAATTACCTATCGCACGTAGTATATATATATATATATATATATATATATATATATATATACAGTACTGTGCAAAAGTATTAGCACAAGAACTATGTTATCTTTTATGAGGCATATTGACAGAAAATAAACAATTAAATTAATTTTATTTGATTTACTCAACAAATGCTTTAACAAGAAAAAATACTTGTTACAAAATACATTTAATAATTAGTATAATAGCCTTTTGCTTTGATCACAGCCTTCATTCTGTCAGGCATTGACATCACAAGCTTCTTCAATGTATCTAATAGAATCTCCTGCCAAGCAGCTTGTATTTGCTCTCAAATATGTCCTGCGAAGTAATATTAGATTTATCAGTTTTTATCCAAAATTGCCTAGATGCTCAATAGAGCCGTTTCAAAATAACTTGTTTAAAAGAAAATAGGAAAAATTATATATTTCTTCTTTTTACTACATTTCTTTTACACCTAGTTTTAAATAATCAATATTTATTAGCAATTTACTAGGATTTCCACCCTGTATTTGAATTTCAGTGAAATTTTTAAGAAAATCACCCATGTTCTAATACTTTTGCACACTAGTGTGCAAAAGTGTTAGGACATGGGTGATATTAAACTTTATTTTGATGCCTCATAAAAGATAAAATATTTCTTGTCCTAATACTTTTGCACAGTTCTGTAACTGTATAAGGAAAGAAGGCTTGGAGAACTTGATGCTCACGCGATGGATAGAGCGGAAGAGAGACAGGAGAAAGCATGACATACTTGAGAGACTAAGTAGATAGATAACATGAGAATGGGTATTAAGAGCGACAAGAGATAAAGAGATGTGGAAGGCCGTGATCGGCTATGTCCTGAAGGGAAATGGCACATAGAAGAAGAAGATATTGACTTTAATGTCATCCTGTATATATCTCTCAGTCAGTTAAGTGCCATACGTAATACATACTTGGGTGACTGACTAGGCAGAAGATTTTCCCGCAGTAGGTTGCTATTACTTTCTGCGGTAGACTGGTTGCCAGCCAAGACTATAGAACCCAATCTGTCCTGTTATTTAACCCATAACTGGAGGGAAGAGACGGATTAATACATTTCCCAAGAGTATTTGCGCGTAAGTGAATAAAACGAATTCAACTGGAATTCGAACTCGGTCTCCAATTTCTTGTTTGGAGTCAATATTCACTGCACCACAACGCACATGCTATATTTGTACATATTGAAAAACAAAAACAAAATAGGAAACGTATCTCAATCTAAACAAAGAGACACAGAATACTGATATGTTATGATTAAGGGCTAGTTCTTTGTGGTTAGATTCGTGTCACGTGTATTAAAGCAATAATCCCTAATAAAAAAATAGCAGTATTCTGTATTTCTTTGTTTTTTTAATTACCCCTCGATCTCTGACGAAGTTTTTAAAAAAAGCGAAACATGTTAGAATGAGAGACGTTTTCTATGTTGTTGTTTTTTTTTTGTAATAAAGTGTAACCTACTTTCTTTACGACCTATTTACAACAACATTACATAAGGAAACGAAGCAAGCAGCTCTCCCTCTTAAAAATACAATTTACGAGTTTCTCCCGTGTGATATCCAGCTTGTATTTTCTTTGCATATTCCAACTTTCTTAATTTGCTTTTCTCTTCAATTTTCTCTCTTCAATGTCACATCAAGGAAGAATTATAATGAATGTGCTTGTGCTTTCGCTGCGTAAATTCGAAAATAACGACTCAGTTTTTAAATAACATTATCATAAATATAAACCCCCATGGGTCAATACTCGGAAAATAAGATGGATAGACTTTTAGCAGTTTCGAATGAAACATCTTCAATTAGAAATTTAACCACTCAAGCACGACTACTTAAATATAAATTAGTAATCTAGAAACTTCCAAAATAAAGTTAATATGACATTAACGTGATTATAAACAGATGCAATAAATCTTTCTCGGGTGGAATAAAATAAATTAGAAACTATACTTAAAATCCAAGCTAAGGTGTACACACACACACACACACACACACACACACACACACACACACACAATCACACACGCATATATATAACACATACAGATACACGCATACACACACATACACATACACACACATACACACATACACATACATATACACACACATACACATACACACACACGCACATACACACATACACATACATACAATCACACACGCATATATATACACATACACATACACGCATACACACATACACATACACACACATACGCATGCACACATACACATACACACACATAGACATACACACACACGCACATACACACATACACATACACACAATCACACACGCATGTATATACACATACACGCATACACACGTACACATATACACACACATACACATACACACACGCACATACACACATACCCATACACACACAATCACACACACATATATATACACATACACACACACGCATACACACACATACACATACACCCACACACACACACACACACACACACATGCACACGCATTTATATTTTTCTCGTCAGAATATAGCTTGCACCTTTATAAATTATTGAATACGGAAATATCCGACCCAGTGTTTCATCTTGAAATTCTTTAACAAAATTCAAAGAAACGTCTGAAATCTAATTAATCCTAATTTGGTATATCTTTCCCTCTCTTTCTCCTTCTCTCTCTCTCTCTTTCTCCTTCTCTCTCTCTCTTTCTCCTTCTCTCTCTCTTTCTCCTTCTCTCTCTCTTTCTTGATCGATTTAGCATTCTGGGGAAAATGAGAGGCTTTCAAAACAGTAGCTACTCATCGCTATTTATGAATTGTACTTCAGCAATGAACTGAACACTCTTGGTTACTGGCGTTTGTTTACTTTGTATATATAACACGCTATAATCTGCCATCTTCCACCGTGCTCCGACAATTTAGAGGTAGAATCTCCAAATTATGTCAAATCGGTCGGGTTTCAATCCTGGCTAAAAGCAATCGTACTACCCGTACTACTGATGAGCTGTGATACAGCAAAACAGGACTGTCTGCGGGTGATTATATATATGTACGTACATATGAACAGTAATGGAATGTCAAGCAACTCTGCCCTCTCGGAAACTGTGACCATACGTTAGTTTCCGTCAATATCTACTTTCGCTTCCACCCCACCCAAGAAACTCAGACCAACAGAATATCTTACTGCTACCAAAGAGCCGACTGGGACTAGTTCCGTGATTTCCTGAGTGACGTCCCTTGGATTAAAGTATTTAGCCATCCTGTTGCAGACTGTGCGGCTGAGGTTTCCTCTTGGGTTAAGGCTTGTATCGATGCTTTCATCCCTGCCAGAAAGTTAAGACTTAAATCCCACTTATCCCCCTGGTTCTCCTCTGAGTACTCAGCTGCCATCGCCCACCGAAATCACTTCTTTCGGCTTTACCTTTTTTGCCTCAGCTCGCAATGAATGCAAGAAGGTACTTAAAGGAACTAAGCTGATGTTTGCAGCCAGAATGTAGCAGCGCATAGCATCCCGTAAGTTCGGCTCCAAAGACTCCTGGAGGCTCTGCAAAAGCGTGCTGAACAACAGTAAGCCCTCAATTCCCGCTCTAATCAACGAATTGGAAGTCCTCACCTCTTCACAGACAAGGCTGAGTGCTTCACTCTCAGATTCTCCACGAACTAGACACTGGACTCGTCTAGAGTATCTGTATCCGATTCCCTCTCGGAACCTAGGTCCAACTGACTGACATACTAATTACTCCCTCGGTGGTCTCCAAAATAATTTCTAAGCTTGACCCCCATGAGGCGAGCGGTGGCGACGGAATACCATCATTGTCTTAAAGAAATGTGCTCCTGTTCTCTCTAAACACTATAACTACTGCCTTTCTGCTTCCTGCTTTTCTGCCTGCTGGAAATTCTCCTCCGTGATTCCTATACATAAAAATATTGAAGAACCCTCTGACTCCGCTAATTATCACCCTGTCAGCCTCCTACCGTGCTTTAGCAAAGTTTTCAAAGCCATCATCAACGCCGAGGTGGTACAACATCTCACAGTCCATAGACTCTTCTCTGACAAACAGTATGGCTTCCGCTTCAACAAGTCTACTGCTGATATGCTCACGACCATCACTGAGTGTATACACCAGAACCTCGACAAAAACGGCAAAGCCCGAAATGTTGCTCTTGACATCTCCAAAGCGTTTGACAGAGTTTGGCATGCTAGCCTTCTATGTAAGCTGCAGGGCTATGGTATAACTGGACAATTGTTTGATCTAATCCAGTCCTTCCTTTCAAACCGTACAATGAGGGTAGTATTGAACGGAAAAGTCTCCCAATAGTATCACATGAATGCGGGTGTCCCTCAATGCTCTATTCTAAGTCCTACGCTTATCCTTATCTGTATAAACGATCTCCCTGATGTAATAAGATCTCAAGTGGGCATATATGCTGACGGCACTACGGTTTACTCTCGTCTCGATCAAAAATCTACCGAGGCTGAAAAAGCAAACCTCTCTGCCAAGCTTGAAAAGGACCTCTAATCCGTGGTGGACTGGGGTAAGAAATGGCTCGTAAACTTTAATGCTTCCAAAACGAAGCTGCTATTTAATAACCACCACAGACAATCGTTCTTCCCGCCCATTAACATGGATTAAGCTTCTCTCCCTGAAAGTAAAACACTGCGTCTCCTCGGATTAACGCTCACATCAGACATGAAGTGGAATAACTATATAGAATCCATAGCTAAATCCGCTGCTAAAAAAGTTGGTTCTCTGTGTAGGGCCAGGAAGTTTTTCCCGTCCGAAACAATCCTGCACATATACAAGTCTACCATCCGCCTGTGCATTGAGTATTGCTGCCATATCTGGTCTGGTGCTCCTGCAATCCACTTAGGTGTCCTCGACCGAATCTAACGGAGAATCTGTAATGTGATCGATCCCGACTTGGCAGCTAGGATGCAGTCGTTTTCACACCGACGCAGTGTGGCTTCCTTTTGTCTCTTCTACAAATATTTTCACGGCTTCTGCTCCGATGAACTTAGCTCACTGGTACCCCCTATATGAATTTACTCGAGCCTCAAGATTAGCAACTAGGTCCCACCCTTTTACTGTAAAACCAATAAATTGTAAAAATTTATTCTACTCTAGGGCTTCTTTTCTCGCACTTCCATCCCGTGGAATTCCCTTCCGCATACTTGCTTTCCCAACAGTAACAATCTCCAAGAATTTAAATGTAAAATCAATAGTCATCTACTGTCTCACTAACTTACATCGTCTCTCTCATGCTTTTTCTTCGTCTACCTCACTCTCATCAGTATTCTCTTCCTTCTGCTGTTTACTTCCTGACATCCCCTGCAACCTCTCACTCCTCATAACATTCCTCATATGTAACCCCCTGCACAAAAGTGGCAGTAAAATGCCTTGTTGAGGCGACACAATTATAAAAAAAAATGTCCCAGTCCTTATTTAGTACGTTGGACTATGTTATGAGGGTGGTATGTTTTTACTGACTATCAGTTCTATACGTTCTATACTAGCAATGATTATTTTTTTCATACAGTTTGAGAATCTTGTATTTAATGATATTATTAATGTTACTATTTATTTCTACACACCATATATATATATATATATATATATATATGCTGTTTAATTAAACACTGATTATCTACTCAAATACGTGTATTTCATAAATCTCGTGAACATTTTGTAAAATAATATATATATATATATATATACACGAAAAAAAACTGCGTAACTGCCTTTTTGTTAACACTTTTTGGTTAGTTTTGTATCGAGCACTTTTCTTTCCTGGTAGTTTTGTATCGAGCACTTTTCTTTCCTGGTGGTTCGTTCCGTTCGAGGGTTTTTTTCTTTACTGTGAAGAACCGTATGCATTGTCGGTCCTACGCAGTTTTCTTTTTTTTCCCCTCTTTGTCCAAAGCTCTATAGCCGAGGACGGTAACGGAGTTAGATTCTGTTGTTTATTCATAGTCTTTAAAAGATTCTTGTGTAATATTTTAAGATTAGGATACGGACAGAGTCGGTTTTATTATTATTATTATTAATATATATATATATATATATATATATGCATATATATATATATATTACATTTATTTCATATGTAAATGAAAATTTTACATTTGGGGAATAGCTATTTCAACTCAGTTAATGATATATATATATATATATATATATATATATATATATATATATATATAATTGTTTTTGGTTATAATAAAATTAGACTAGTGCGAATGTTTGATTTGTATATATGCAAGATGGATACAGGCGGGAAACTTCCTAGCAGTTGATTTAGCTATTTATTGAATTTAATTGTTCCACTTGAGGTCGGAAGAGAGGGTAAGACCAAGGAGGCGAAGTGTATTGCTTTCAGGGATTTCATTGGTCCATGCTGATGGGGTTTGGGTAAGAGGGTCTCCCTGTGGTGGTTGACAGATAGCAGTTTCGTTTTAGAAGGGGTAAAGTTTACAAACCATTTCCTACCCCGGTCTACCACAGAATGGAGGTCCTTCTCGAGAACAGCAGTGAGGTTTTCTTTGGCCGCCTCGCCAGATTTCTTACTGAAACGGGAGTAAATGGTAGTGTCATCAGCGTAGATGCCTACTTGGGATTTAGTCACGTCAGAGAGGTCATTTATGAAAATCATACACGCTTGAGCAATCATGTCTCTTTCGAGACATGATTGCCCAAGCGTATATCACGTATGGCACTTAACTGACTGAATCTAAATTTTAATATTCCTTAAAATAGTAGTTTTTCTTCTCTTCAGCTAGATAACTTACTTATATCATAAATTAATTTCTCGTTCTTTTATTCTTTTTTTATTAATGAGATAAATTTTTAATTTGTTTATTTTTATATTAACATTATTTGGAACCTGGATTGAAACAGTGAAAACCAGGAAACAATTTATAAAGGCCGGTTGAAGCCTGACAGCTTTCTTTTCTGCATACATTTTAATATTTGTTAAAATAATTTTTTTTCTTAATGTATCTGTTTCGACTTCTTCCAACTCCTGTTTTCTGCTTTTTCTTTCCGTCTGTCAAGCTGACACGCTTTTCCCTCCCGCATCGTCCTTTTTTTTTCATCCACCTTTTTCTTTCTTCCTTTCCCTTCTATTTTTCTTTATTTTTCTTTTTGCTCTTGCTTTCTTTACACTTACTTCTGTTTTTACACACACTCGAACAAATGTTTGTATTTTTGCCATCGCCGATGATATATATATTTACGCTCTCACACCCTGATTGTGCACTCTGGAAGAATGGGAGAATTTGAAAAACAGTATTTACTCTTGCATGTACACATCACTAATTCACTAATGAATTAGAGCACTCTGGCTATTGTGCGTGTATAATGATAATATACGTGCTAAAAAGTCTACTTTCTTCTACCATGCGCCCATGGCTCAGAGGTAGAACCGCCGACTGACGCCACTTCGGTCGGGTTTCAATCCTGGTTTAAAGCAATCGGAGTCTAACCGTACTGATGAGCTGTGATACAGCGAAACAGATCTGTCTGCAGATGACTATATATATATATATATATATATATAACGTAGAATATTTGGTATTTACGTCAGGCAAATTCCAATAGACACGAGATCAAAAGGACTCAATATTAAATTTATTTATTTAATTTAACAGTGTAATGTAAATATAGAACATTTTTAAATATTCTACAATTTCATGGTTAATACATATTTCGCAGCCAAAACCTGCTACTCGTCAGACCCAATTGCGAAATATGTATTAACCATGAAATTGTAGAATATCTAAATTTTCTAGTGTATATATATATATATATATATGTGTGTGTGTGTGTGTGTGTGTGTGTGTGTGTGTGTGTGTGTGTGTGAATGAATAAAGTTGCAATACAGTTACTTACAATATCTATTAAGAAAAAGCAATTTATCAACAGTCCAGAAATCTTTTATTAAAATGATTCTGGTTAATTTGGGCTAAAAACAATAAAATGTTATGGTAAAAAATACTATATTAATTCCTGATAATATTTCAACTGCAAGCCACCTGCTTCAATGCATTCCGTAGAACGTCAAAGAACGCTTCGACAAATGTCACGACACAAATGGTTCTGACGGCATAAGCCTGCAAATGCATGCAGAATAAATTACTTGTTTCTGTTTCGTGTGTATTGCTTTGTTTTCTTTTTCTGATTCTGCTTTGCTTTTCTATTATAAGTAAATGTGTGTGTGTGTATATATATATATATATATATATATATATATATATATATATATATATATATCGTTCGTTCAGCAATGAATTATAACATTCTCAGCTATTGGGCGTGTATAATGATAATATACATGCGAAAAAGTTTGCCTTCTTGTACCGAGCGCCCATAGCTCAGAGGTAGAATCGCCGACTGACGCCAATTCGGTCGGGTTTCAATCCTTGGCTAACCGTACTGATGAGCTGTGATACAACGAAACAGATATGTCTGCAGATGACTGTATATATATATATATATATTGTGTGTATTTTGGCAGCATTTTTTCATTAATGCAGGTTTCATTGAATAATATAGACAATGGCTTATGTGAGCCGGAAGCTTAGACCCGATAAAAAATTCAACAAATACTGTGATTTTTTGTTGTCTTTCAACGACATCACCATCAAGTATATCAGACGGTATGAACGGATCCTACACAAAATTAATAGACAAAACTCGTCTATATTATTCAATGAAACCTGCATTAATATATATATATATATATATATATATATATATATATGAATAAATATAGTTTTAAGGTGTGCTATATTTATAAGATAAAGTGCTCAATATCAGAGATAGAGCGTATGTAAATATAAAAGAGTGAACATTGAAATCAACACTCAAGGGCGATAGACTGTTTCATGTTAAGGGCAATCATCAGGCCACAGCATGAAACGGTCTATCACTCTTGAGTGTTGACTTGAATGTTCACACCTTTTATATGTGTGTGGGTGGGGAATAGTGCATGACAAATTGGAAAAATTTCTTTTGAAGCGTTTCGTTCCCTAGGACTACGTCAGAATAAATTTGTCATATGTTGGTTGACTACACATGCGTACGAACCAATAATGTTCTAACTCGTCATAACTGTTTGCCGTTAGATACTATTTTTTCTTGTTTATATAGAATATGGTGTGATTATGTGTGACTAGATTGGTTAGTTATACTTTTTGTTTCTTTTTCTTTTATTGTTGTTTGGGTTATTATTTATTTTTAGTGTATGCGTGAGTGGGTGTTTTTTTTTTAATTAGGTAGGGCTTTTTGTTGTATTGACCTAAGAAAATCACACCATATTCTATATAAACAAGAAAAAAAGGGGATCTAACGGCAAACAGCCCTGACGATTGGGAACACAATGACGGTGTCCTCACGAAACTTTGAAGGGACAAACTCTTAGTTTTTATCAACACTTTATCTACACACCAATACTGAGCGCTTGACGATAAAAACGTGCTTGCCAAAATATATTTTATCAGTAAAACCCCTGAAAAATCAGAGCATCGGCGCTAAACATTATCACAATTAAAAATTATATATACATATAGACATATAATCATATAATTAGGAATGAATTGTAAAGTGCGACACGGATATTTTTATGTTTCGAGATTGATTCTCTTCATCAGGCAATGTTGGATGTTGATTATGAAAATGATTTACATTTTTGAAAATAGATATACATATTTATATACTTGGAATCACACACACACACGCACACACACACACACACACACACACATATATATATATATCGCATATTTAGTGTTTATTTTAATAAAACTGTTCGATGTACTTAACATATCTATTAAGTATGTATTAATTAAAATTTCCTTGTATGTCATATAAAACAAAAGATGTTTAAAAGAAAATTTAAGCAGTAACCTTTCATTTAAACATCTTTTGTTATATAGTAGTACCAGCAGTATAGCCCGGCGTTGCTCGGGTGTAATGAAAGCTTTAAAACTAATACATGGTCCTGGAGCTCAGGCTAAATAAGTCCTCTGAGTAAATGGTATCAAGGCTGAGACTAAGAACTACAATTATACCTACTTAGAGCCAAGCCCGTAGCAAAAACTAAAATAAAAGAGCTGAAAAAAAATACAGACATACAGGAAGATAAACAGACACACACACAAACATCTTACCATATATATATATATATATATATATATATATATATATATATATATATTATCGATTTTCTGCATTATTGTAAGAACTTGAAACTTCTGAATATCGTTTCTTATGTCTTTGTCTATGAGTGTATCAAATTTGATTAAAATCGGACCAAACCTTCTATAACTCGATTTTTTCGATTATAGATTTTCGATATTTATCTGGCGTACCTCGACACAAAACCTAGCTAAGAACACTCGCAGACTCTTATAGTACACCTGTATAAGATTTCAAGAAAATTGTTTCAGTAGTTTCGGAGTCTGTAGGTAACGAACACATACACACAGACACAAACACACAAACAAAGTTTATAATTAAGTTTAGATTATCATACATATATAATATACAGGCTGTCACTAACATCTAGACGCATAGGCAAAAATGCCAGTTTTCAAGAAATTAAAATTTCTATAACATTTCATTGAAGTAAAATATTAACAAATAATATCTTGAAAATGATTTCCATCTTTACAACACAAAGGTTGGTGCGCTTTGCAAGATTCATGTGAACTTGATGCAATAATTCCATATTGACGTCAATTTTAGCACATTCACTATTTATGCGCTCATTTAAGTGTGTTGCCTCTGTGATTTTTGTTTTTTTGAGTATATGTACTTTTGAGCATACCCTAGAAAACGAAATCAATTCTTTCTTCTTTCGACAAGAAGAAATGTTTAATCTGTGAAGGTGAAAACAAAAATATCATTAATGGGATTTAGGAAAACCGTGTATAGGAACATTAAAAAGAATTAATTCAGTAGTCATTAATAAAATATTTGTTTTATAGTAAAATATAATCTTTGGCTGTCGCTATTTATGCAAGCATTCAGGTTTTATGGACCGAAAGCATTACTCCTTCTTGAAATGTAAATAAGATTTGTAATCTAAATATCCAGCTGTACGTATTCATTTTCAACTAAAATCTGTCCGTAAAAAAACAAGAAAATTAATAAAATTAAGTTTTATAAACCGAAAGCGTTACTCCTTCTTAAAATGTAAATGAAATTTGTAATCTCAATGCCCAGATGTACGTATTCCTTTTCAACTAAAATCTTTCCGTAAGAAAAACAAGAAAATTAATAAAATTAAGTTTTATGGACCGAAAGCGTTACTCCTTCTTGAAATGTAAATGAAATTTGTAATTTAAATACTCGGCTGTTCGTATTGCTTTTTAACTAAAACGTTTAGGTAACAAAAAAAAATGTATAAATTCCTTTGTAGTTGTGGTAGCAGCTACATAGAAAGGACGTCACAAAGATTGGATAGCAGAATAAAACAAAATGTGCCGCAAAGAATTCTCCATGCGAATGTTCCGGTGGGTCTTATTGTGAACACTTCCGGGTCAGCCATTGCTGAGCATCTCATAAGCAGCAGAAATTGTGTGAATGGTTTCAGTGTGGACCAGTTCTCTGTGTTGTCTGGTTCACACTCTGCATTTCATCTACAGGCACTGGAGTCAATATACTTAAAAACCAGGACTCCGTCTCTTTGAAGACAAAAAGAATGTATACTTGGACTCCATCTCATCACCATTTAGTGCCTGTCTGAGCCCATCCCAATTTTTTTCTTTCCTCTTTAACATCTGCCATAATTTATTTTCATCTTTTACATTTTAAATGTGAATATTGAATTAAAATAAGACCCAGTAATACGCTGATGAACTATGGGATTGAAACCGGTCGATTGTTTTGTATTTATTATTTTTTATTCCATCTTTTGTTAACATCTACAAATGTAAGTATGAAGCTTACTTTAATAATTTCAAATGTAAAATTTTGTATCAGTAATAATTTGTTTAATAAAATTAAGTTTTATGGAACGAAAGCGTTACTCCTTCTTGAAATGTAAATGAAATTTGTAATCTAAATGCCCAGCTGTACGTATTCATTTTCAACTAAAATCTTTCTGTAATAAAAACAAGAAAATTAATAAAATTAAGTTTTATGGAACGAAAGCGTTACTCCTTCTTGAAATGTAAATGAAATTTGTAATCTAAATGCCCAGCTGTACGTATTCCTTCCCAACTAATATCTTTTTATAATAATAACAAGAAAATTAATAAAATTAAGTTTTATGGAACGAAAGCGTTACTCCTTCTTGAAATGTAAATGAAATTTGTAATCTAAATGCCCAGCTGTACGTATTCCTTTTCAACTAAAATCTTTCTGTAACAAAAACAAGAAAATTAATAAAATTAAGTTTTATGGACCGAAAGCGTTACTCCTTCTTGAAATGTAAATGAAATTTGTCAATCTAAATGCCCAGCTGTACGTATTCATTTTCAACTAAAATCTTTCTGTAATAAAAACAAGAAAATTAATAAAATTAAGTTTTATGGACCGAAAGCGTTACTCCTTCTTGAAATGTAAATGAAATTTGTAATCTAAATGTCCAGCTGTACGTATTCATTTTCAACTAAAATCTTTCTGTAATAAAAACAAGAAAATTAATAAAATTAAGTTTTATGGACCGAAAGCGTTACTCCTTCTTGAAATGTAAATGAAATTTGTAATCTAAATGCCCAGCTGTACGTATTCATTTTCAACTAAAATCTTTCTGTAATAAAAACAAGAAAATTAATAAAATTAAGTTTTATGGACCGAAAGCGTTACTCCTTCTTGAAATGTAAATGAAATTTGTAATCTAAATGCCCAGCTGTACGTATTCATTTTCAACTAAAATCTTTCTGTAATAAAAACAAGAAAATTAATAAAATTAAGTTTTATGGACCGAAAGCGTTACTCCTTCTTGAAATGTAAATGAAATTTGTAATCTAAATGCCCTGCTGTACGTATTCATTTTCAAGTAAAATCATTCTGTAACAAAAATCACAAAATTTTAATAGAAATGCATTGAAAATGCGAAAGAAGATTTTCATCACTCGGGAATAAATTCTCAGATTATCATATAAATACGGATAGTACATCTGAAATTCTAATACTAAAGAATGTCCCTAAAGTCTGAACGCATAGTCAAAAATGCCTATTTTCAAAAAATGACATTTTCAACAAGAATTTATTCAAGTGAAATATTTACCAATAACACCTTCAATATGATTTCTATCATTTGTGATGCAAAGGTTTATGCTCTTTGCAAGATTCATGTGAACTCGTTGAAATAACTCCACATTGATGTCAATGTTAGCACTTTCGCTCTCCATACGTTTATTCAAATTTGTTGCGTCTGTGATTTTCATAGAGTACACTTTCTCCTTTAGCATACTCCAGAAATAAAAAAATGTCCATTATTTTTCTTTCGATAAAACCATGTTTAAGATATGGAATAAAGAAACGTACAGTTAATGAGATTTCCTATGTGTCCAGACTTTACGGACACTCTGTATATTCATATTTTACATCGTTTATTGTAAATGTCACAGTAAATATCAGGAGTGAAAGAAAAAGAGAAATAAAAATGGATGGATAATCATCATTGACATAAACGTTATTATATCTGCATACAAAATTCAGCATGCAGCCATATCTTTCTCACACTCTCCGTACAACCATCTATTGCAAATATATATATATATATATATATATATATATATATATATATATATATATATTGTAAGTGCGTGTGTGTAATTATCGCCCAGAGCCGAGTGAATAACAATGTGATAATATTCAGTCAGTTAAATTTTCTCATTATTACACTTTGATAAATAAGCCACAAGCGAAAGTGTACGTGCAAAATTCGTTAAATATCTACGTTCCAATACAGAAAACACGTTGTTCGCTTGAAAGTTAAAGAACAATATATATATGAAGGATTTTACACGAATTATATATATATATATATATAACGAGCAAATTACACGAGCTATATATATATATATAACGAGAAAACTGCAAAAATGTACGTTCGAAATTCGTTAAATATCTTCGTTCTAATATAGAAAACATGTTCGCTTGAAAATTAAAAAGCGAGGAAACAAATTTCTAATACATCTCTCTCTCTCTCTCTCTCTGTATATATATATATATATAAAACATTTTGTTCGCTTGAAAGTTCAAGAACGAAGAAATAAATGTCTAATACATCTCTCTCCGTATATATATATATATATATATATATATATATATATATATATTACGTCTGTGGTATATATGTATATATAATGTCACTGCGAAAAAAGACATTCCTAAATATACACATTCTTCGACGAGAGAACATCTAGATTGAAAAGGCATTCAAAAAAATTGTGCCACCGACAATGTTCAAAACTATATCTCTTTTTTTCCATTCCGGAAGCCGCTTGTTAACCAAAGCATACTGCTGCCACATATACACTACACTACATATCCACTGCGGTGGATATTAGCTCGGAACGATTAATGCGAGAGTCAAGTTCGACTCTCAGTTGAATTCGTTGCATTAATTTACGCGCAAATACCATTAAGAAATGTATTAATTCGTTTCTTTTTTATCTAGCTATGGGTTAAATAACAAGACATATTAAGTCTTATAGCCTTGGTTGGCAATCAGCCTACCAGAGAAAATAATGGCAATTTACTGTATGAAAATCTTCTTTCAAGTCAGTGATGTCGCTTTCGAGACATGATCGCCTAAGCGTGTATCACTTATGGCATTTAACTGACTGACTAGTGCTGCTACCAGTTTAGCTATAGAAGTTTCAGATGTAATTAAAACAATGCTCTGTGAGATTTGTCTCTGTGGTCATGCAGGTAGCAAAACACTTGGACTAAAAAAGGGGAGCATTCTTTTTGGTCTCTCATTCAAATGCGCCCTGCACATAATTATCAATAGGGTTAAAGTCTAGGAATTTAAGTGGCCAGATAAGAGATATTGCGGTGAAAAAAATTGTCCGACAGCCATGACTGGGATCTTCTCCTTGTGTTGCATGGTGCAGAGTTCTTTTGCTAAATACAGCGTCTTCCAGCGGCCACCCGCTTGTACATCTAGGTGGAGGACTCCGTGTTGAGTGAAGCTTCGTGGGAAGAAGAATGGAGACATAATGTCTTCATCACAAGCGATGTCTTCTGACTCCGAATTCTTTGCACTGTCGTCAGTTTGACATGTAAAGACAATGAAATGTTCGTATTGGAGCAATAAATACTAAAAATAGTATGAGGTACATAATTTCTTTTAAAAAACTAGGATGGCCTAATAAATATGACCGGTAGTGTACATATTAGGAACATACATTATTTATGTAGGTAGACAATAATCTTTAACAGCAGTTTCGGTTTTAGGTTTTTTTTTAATTTTATTTAATTTTATTTTTTTTACTACCACATCTCTTTAGGGGTTGGACTGTTTAGGTTAGAATTAGAATTAAGTAATTAAGATATATTAAGGTATATTGCAGTCGTGTTGAATACACCGGTTCCCGCTCGATCATTGAAGTTAAGCAACATCGAGTCTGGTCAGTACTTAAATGGGTGACCATTTGGTCGTGTTGAATACACCGGTTCCCGCTCGATCATTGAAGTTAAGCAACATCGAGTCTGGTCAGTACTTAAATGGGTGACCATTTGGGAATAACAGGTAATGTAAACATAAGGACCATGAATGGTCCTCCAGGTTTGTGGGTTTGGTGCAGGGTTAACAACCCCGTAAAACAGTTTGTTACAGCAACAGAAAGTTGTTGCTCTATGCACCACCTGGGTGTGATGGATAAATGATGATGAAGGTATACTGGAGTTATGAAAATCAACTAAGTATTGTGTGGTTCATTTGTTTCAGTAAAATAATCTTTTAGTAATATTATAGCGTAAGTTATAAATGAACAATTATAATTATGTTTTAGAGATAAATATTTGCGGTGTTTACATAAAACAGTTAATCTATTTCTATGATTTAGAAATACATTATTTTTAGGAAACCTTCTAATCTGCAGCTTTTCATTCCGGCACAAAGGGCAGATGTCATACTATGATTTAGAGATTATTGTTTTTTCCAGACGTTTCTATTTTACTTTGGGAGTTTTCTTTGTATTTTTTAACTACCTAATTTTTGGTGGGTAGATTTGTCTTAAAATTCGGTTTTATTTTTGGTGGGTACAATTTATATTATAATATGGATTTATTGATGTTATTAACGCAGTTTTAGCTGATCTTAAAATTATTTTTATTAAAAATTTTTTGTACTGTTGGGGATTAGTTAAAGCGCTTATGAATTAAATTTAGAAAAAATCTTCCGATATTATTTTCTACAATGCGATTAAAAGGTGGATTAAGCCATATAATGTTACGTCTACGGTGGTTCTGTTTATCTTCTTTGCTTTTTTCTAAATAATTTAAATTTATTTTATATAATTGCTAAAATCTAAATTTTTTTATATTTATTTTATTATATATATTTCCTGATTGCTTATGGAAATTATGGAAATTATTTAGAAGGTTATGAGCGTGTTTTGAATCTTTACAGGCGTATCTGTGGTTGTATAGATCTTTAGCATCAGTCAGTTAAGTGCCATACGTGATATACACTTGAACGATCATGTCTTAAAAGAGACTGGACAGAAGATTATCCCGCAGTAGTTTGCCATTATTTTCTGCGGTAGACTGGTTACCTGCGAATGCTACAAAACCCAATCTGTGCTGTTATTTAACCCATAACTGGAGGGAAGAGATGGATTAATACATTTTCCAAGGTATTTGCGCGGAAATGAATGCAAGGAATTTAACTTTATCATTGGCGTTAGTGTTAATATTTAGCTCGTGATCTTTGAAAAATGTTATTCGTTACTTTTACAATCTGTCTATATTTCTTGAACTTGTTTTATAGAGGAGAATATATGTTACCGAGAATAGATCTTTCTCGAACTCTAATAGATGTAGTAGAGTTTCGGGGATTTAAATCTATAATACTAGGTTTCATTTAAGTTGTTGTACTCGTCCTGGCGTTTAAAGAAGAAGTGTTTCTCGATCTGGTGTAAAAGAGTATAAAAGAGTATAAAAGAGTATAAAAGAGTATAAAAGAGTCAGATGATAAGATTTTGTCTTTAACCAGGATGCTTTTTAGTGGAATAGTCCATGTTGAGTCGTTCCATATTTCCGATAACGGTTATAATACGAAGTATAAATACATTTATTACCTATAACATGACTCAGCTAAAAGGAGCAAACGTGTAGTTACATTGTATATATAACACGCTAAAATCCGCCATTCTCCACCGCGCGCCTAGCTCAGAGGTTAGAAACGCCGACTAATGTCAATTCGGTCTGGTTCCAATCTTGGCTAGAAGCAATCGTATGTCTAACCGTGTAGATGAGCTGTGATACAGCGAAACAAGCGGATGGCTATATAAACTTTTTTTGATACATACATACATACACATATATATATATATATATATATATATATATATATATATATATATGTTAGGTTTTTGAATATGTCCAGCGTCTCTAATATATAAAAAATTTTTTCTTTCTTTTCTTTTCTTTTTCCCTCCCTTCCTTCCTTTACCTCTCTTATCTCCCACCTTTTTGCTGTGTTGCTTAACCTTACATCAATTCAACACGGCCGTCCGTTAATTTTAAGTTACAATTCTCTTTCCTTTTTTTGCGAACCCAGACGATGTCAATTTTTTTCTTTTCTTGTTTATTTGATTTGATTTTGTTTTATCTTTTTCTTTTTTTCTTTTTCTTTTTCTTTTTAATTTCTTTGCAAATCTATTTAAAAAGGAAAATTAGACTGATTTTTCTCCAGTTTCTGAAAGGATCTTTCTGTTGCTGAGGTGATGTGTTATCCCCCGTGGGGATTTTCATATCGAAATGATCATCTAACATCATTGAATTAATCCTTTTTTAATTTACATTTGCTCTGTAATATTTTATTACATGGAGCTCTCTTCCTGTATCATTTTTTAATATTAAAATAAAATTTTCAATATTACTTAGGATCGGGTTTTTGGAATTTACCTTCCTGCTTTTTCCGCTTGGATTAAAGTATCTGAATTAAAATAATATATATATATATATATATATATATATATATATATATATATATATATATATATATATATTATTATTATTATTATTATTATTTAAGATGATTTTTAAGATTGTATTTTAATATTTTATTTATCTTTTTCTTACTAAGAGTTATTATTTTAACTATATTTATAATATATTACTGCTAGTGGTTATATTGTAATTTATATTAGGATGTATGATTTATGATTTATTTTTTATCATAAATATATCCCATGGTATGTATAATTTAATTTAATATTACATTCCATGTCGTGTTTCTAGGAATGAATATAATTGTAATAGACGTCGGTTTCGATCTGAGACGTTTGTTTTGAATTATTTTAAATTCTTTTAGATCTATCCTCCTCGCTCTCAATTTTTTCTTTCTTTTTTTTATTTACTTTTTCTCTCTTTTTTTACTTTCTTTTTACGCTTATCTTTCTAACGTTTCCTTTTTTCTATATTTAATTATAATTTTATTTTTATTAATTTTAATTATTTAACTGAATTTTTAAAATAATATGAATTTTTCAAATAATATTAATAGTAGTTATTTTTTTCAATTTGTATTAAAATTATGACGTACAATTTATTTTTTTACTGTAAATATATCTCATTATATTTGAAACTAAATTTCAATGTTAAATTTTCCACGTCATGTTTTTCTAAGAAAGCAGACGAGTTGCTATAGACGCTATGTCCAGACTTGAAATTAACATTTATTTCCCTGTATACAGTTAGTTTTCTTTTTATTTCTTTTCTTTTCTTTTTTCTGTTCTTTCCATAGATCAATCATTTACTTTTTCTTTATTCTTCCTTTTTTATCTTTGGGGTTCTTTTTAAATGAGTGGGGATTTTTTTTGTAAATTACCGTTACAAATTCTAATTCTAGAGCGTCTGTCTAAAAAAAATGTGTCATATTTTGAAGGTCAACTGTTGTACCATTTGGGTCTGACGAGCCGCAATCGTCATAATTGTGCGGTGAAATATGTATTACCCATTGAAATTGTTGTATATCAAAATTTTTTTCTAAAAAAAAGAAAAAAATTGATTGTTTAATACTTAGTTTTTGGTCATAATAGGGTTAGAACAGTACACATTTGTATTAAAAAGGGTTCGATACAATTATATTGTAGAACTTTTGAATATTATTCATTTTTAAACGAGTTATTTTGCTACCGAGGTCTCTACCATGAGTGGTGTCTTCAAGCGATTTTTAATAACTGATTTTTACCGTTTACCGTTTTTCTTTTTAAGAACGCTGTTTGTTTTTGTTTTTTTTAACGCTTACGTGGCATGGCATTTATGAACGCGATATTTTTAAATTAAAATGGATTATGGCATTTTCATCCATGGTTGTATGAGCCTAAGAGGTATTTCTTAGTGTGGATGCGTTTCGTCATAATTTCCGTTCTTTCATTTAACAGTTCATCTTTATTTGGGAATATCATAATTTCTAATTTTTCTTCTTGGCATTGTCTACGTATTTTTCTACTGTTGTAAGGCTTGACTGTTTTTTACAATGCGCCACGTTATGTGTGGCTCTTTTCCATGTTTTGATTTCAATTTCCACCCGTGGCTAGCCAATTTTGCATTGTTTTTAATTTTTCTATTTTAAATGTAGATCTGTGATTAAACCACCTGGTCTTAAAGGTGTCTTTGGTTGAGCACAAATATTTTTGTTTTGGCCATCTGGGTCATGTACCTCTGCCTTGTAAATTATTTCTTTTGTGTTGTAGAGACCTTGAAGTGGACATTCATTTTTGTACCTGTAGTTGCATTCTTTGTTAGTGGTTTTGTTTTGTACGATGCTATTTAAGTTTCTGGAGTTTTTTTTTTTTAATGAAAATTATCTAAATTATTAGCTTAGTTTGATTGTGTTTCTGCTGAAAATTTTGTTTAGTTCTGATTCTTTTAGAAAGTGTCTATCTATTAGTTTAAAAAATATTTGTTCTATTTTGGTCTTGACTTCTAAATTAAATGGTGTATTGAACCAGATAATGTTTCGTTTTCTATTGTTGTTTTTGATTTGTCTGTTTGGTTGAGAATTATATTGTAAAATGTTTTTATGGCCAGAATTTCCTAGTGTATTTTCATAGATATTTGTCTTTTCATTAAATATTGATTTGTTTGACGAATTATTAGATAGTCTTTGTTCTATTCATTTGTAAATGTGTTTAAGTGTACTATTTGGATGATTGAACTTTTTATTTATATATGACTAGCAGTATAGCCCGGCGTTGCTCGGGTGTAATGAAAGCTTTAAAACTAATACATGGTCTTGGAGCTCAGACTCAGCCTAAAGAATAATTGTGTGAAGTTTGGTGAGAATCGGATAAAAGTTGTGGATTTCTATAAACAACATACAGACAGATAAACAGACATACACACACAAACATCTTACCTTTTATATATATATATATATATATATTATCGATTTTATGCACTATTTTAAGAACTGCAACCTTGAAACTTCTGGGTATCGTTTCTTATGTCTTTGTCTATGAGTGTATCAAATTTGATTAAAATCGGACCACACCTTCTATAACCCGATTTTTTCGATTATCGATTTTCGATATTTATCTGGGGTACCTCGACACAAAACTTAGCTAAGAACACTCGCAGACGCTTATAGTACAAATGTGTAAATTTTCAAGAAAATCGGTTCAGCCTTTTCGGAGTCTACAGGTAACGGACACACGCACACACACAGACAAAGTTCCATTTATAAATAAGTTTAGATAACCTAGTATTTGTTTTCATGTATGGTGAGACATGTCCAGTTTGTAAATTAATTTCTACGTCTAAATATTGTCTCACGTTATTATTTGTGTCCACTATAATATCAAAATCTTGTTCGTTGAATAAATTTAAAAGCTCTTTCCTTATTTTATCATTTTCTCTTTTGTTGTATAGTGCTATGATATATATCTATTTCACATATAGCGCGCGGGTATTAATAAAACAGTGCTCAATATAATAAAAAAAATCTATTAAGTGTACATTAATAAACATAAATACTATTCTTCACTGATTGTACGACTCGGAGTTTCATGCACGACGCAATCTTCAGGTGGTGACTATACACCAGCTGCTACACAATTTCAATTTTAATAAAAATATATTTGGTAACCGTAATTTTAGCGATAACATATATGACACAGTGTTTAGATTTTTTTAATTATTTATTTTCCAAACAGTTTTTGGCATTTAAAAAAAATGGATATTATATATATATATATATATATATGTGTGTGTGTGTGTGTGTGTGTGTGTGTGTGTAAACAATTACTTTAGAGTTGTGATTTTTTTTTATATTAAGCATAAAGGGAGATTACTGATTCGATTAAAAACAGCTCTTTTTTATTTCATCCTGGACACTTTAAAATAATGAGTAAATAAAATTTCAGAGTTCATGATGAGACATTATAAGTATAGCGATGTAGACCTTAGAAGAAACTGCAAACCCAATTATAAACAAGAAACAAGTGATAAACCTCTACCCTTGTTTAAAATACCGGGAAGGAGTGTGAACAGGACGATAGGAGAATCTGGCTCTATGATTATAGAGAACCGAGCTTTCAACATCTGTAATGATTCTACTTAAGAAATTTTCGATAGCTATGACGGGGACGAGTAGAGGGTAACACCCTGTTGAGAAGCAGTCAGAAGATGATGGACTCATTGGCTAAGTTTTGACACATTTCCGTGTTTATGAAGGTGTTTTATGATCGACTTGTGCGGCTTGGATTGAATTTCT
The DNA here is from genome assembly GCA_037127315.1 of Ascarosepion bandense. Classification (NCBI taxonomy): domain Eukaryota; kingdom Metazoa; phylum Mollusca; class Cephalopoda; order Sepiida; family Sepiidae; genus Ascarosepion; species Ascarosepion bandense. The sequence continues at coordinate 1,458,737 of JBBBDQ010001947.1, forward strand.
TTCGTAATTGCCGGGCCGTTTATTTCGCATGTCCCTCCAACGCCGATATACAAGTGCTCAGTATTGACAGAATGTACTCGTCAAGATTGAGAATATTAGAGATATAAAATTGTAGATAAAAACTGGCGAGACTATCGTTGACATATCCGGTTAGTTAAAGCCTCATTTCCATCGTCAGAACGAATATTTATTGCCATTTTCTCTTGTCGAGGAGCCATTGTTGAATCGATTCAGCTTACTGTGTCTTAAATGGTCCTGAACTAAACTCGTTTTAAAAAGCTGAAGTCGATTCAGCTTTTATCCACTCCGATATTAAGTAATTTACAGAGAAGGAAATGAGACATTAGACAATGAGAAATAATTCTTGTTTTAATGTAAGTATTGAAAAAGACATCGTCAAAATAACCATAAAATGTACCAGAACTTTCTATGAAAATGTTGTATCTTTCTAAACCTTCAAGGGCGTTGAAGAGATTTGAAACGATTAGAGAGCTTGCTAACACTTGATCTCCAACAAGAGCAGTATGGTGTAAATTCCACAATTTGTTGTTCGATAGCTAATTTTATTTGAAGAGTTATTCATTTTTTACGGTTTATCAACCATTTACATATTATTTAAAGCCAGAAATAGTATTTTTAGTTTGCAATAATTTCTAGAGTCAAAATAATGATTTCCTGGTATAAGTCGTATGGATTAATTAATCCATAGTTGGTGGGAAAGAGGCGATCTTGCTTTGCCAAGAGAATTAGCGCGTACAAACTCGATAGGAATTGTAAAGCGGCTCTCTTATCCCGAGCTGTTATTCATTACACCAGATGCACATCCAAGCTTACAGCTCCTGGTATTCACAAGCGGCCACCCATCAAGGTACGGACCGGGCTCGCTGAACGTGAGCCATCTTATATTATTATTATTATTATTATTATATATATATATATATTTTTTAATCATTTCACCCCGAGCAAGGCGGAAACGCCACTGATGTGCAGGGGGTTACATAAATGTAAAAAGATTAATTAGAAAAGAGTGAGGAGTACAAACTAGTTAGAAAGGAACAATAGAAAGCAGGTGCGATGACAGATACATAGGTGGAGAGAAAGGGAAGGTTATACGGGGATAGGGAGAGAGCTAGAGTCCAGTGATTAGTAGATGAGTATTGACTTTGCATTTAAATTTATGGGTGATAATTTTGCTACAAACTGGCATTTCTTGCAATTAACGTTGTTATCTTTTCCTTTCCGATACATGGAACTTCGCATAAACGCTTTCATACATGAAATGCCCGGGTGTCCCAAATGGAAACTACGTAATATTCTTATTGTTAAGACTACCGGAATGACTCCCTCCTGTTGACCGTACAATATTATGTCTTGACAAATTAAAAAAAAAATCTTATTTTTCTTTTGTTCCAATAAATCTTTTCTTTTGTGAGTTATAAACTTGTTAAACATCGCTATAGTTTCAATCTCGTCAATTCTGACAGGTACATAATGTTTTTTTTTATTTCTGACTCAAAACCAACAAAGCTATTACTGCTTTTTCCATTGATTCGGTTATTCTTAAAATTAATCTTGATAATCCTTCTGCATGCGCTATCATTTTTGAAGGTAAATACTCCATGTTAAAGAAATAGTTGAGTAAAGTAGTCTCCCATTTTTGCAGTCCGTTGGCAGTGTGCTTTGAAATACCTTTCTTCGAGTCAAAAATTGTCATTAACGGACGGTGATCCGTTTGAAAAATAAACTGTCTGCCTTGGTTATACTTGTGAAACTTTTTGCTGCAAAAACTATTGCTAAACCCTCTTTTTCGATTCGGCAGTATTTTTGTCCTACTGGCAATCGTGTCCATGAGACGTGATAAACAGTTCGTTGTGGTGCATTGGATATCGGCTCGGAACGAGAAATCGTGGGAGCCGAGTTCGAATTCCCGCCGAATTCACTGCATTCACTTACGCGCAAATACCCTTTGGAAAGGTATTAATCCGTCTCTTCCCTCCAGTTATGGGTTAAATAACAGCACAGATTGGGTTCTATAGCCTTGGTCGGCAACCAGTCTACCGCAGAAAGCAATGGCAACCTACTGCGGGATAATCTTCTGCCCAGTTAGTCATGTCTCTTTCGAGACATGATCGCCCAAGCGTGTATCACGTATGGCACTTAACTGACTGAATACGGACCTAACCCCAGTTTGCTAGCGTCACTTGCTACCTATATTTCGTCGATCGGGTCATTATACGTTCATGATAGATTAGAAATTAGAGCCGCTTTCAATTTCTTAAATGTTTTTTATTTTTGCATTCTTCAGAGTATAACCATTGTTCATCTTTTCTCAAAAATTTATTCAAATCTGCTCTAAACTCTTTCATGTTAAAAGTACTTACTATAGTAGTTTGCTAACTCTAGGAATGCTTGAAAAGATGCAATATTTGTAGGTGCTGACGTGTTTTTATAGCACTTGTTCTGAGGATCTGGCCTTCTACTTTTGTCATAAATGATTTGAACTAAATATTAATTTTTTGGTAAAAAGAACTCACACTTGTCCATACTAAGCTTCAAACAGTAATTCTTTATCCCTTTAAACACCTTGTTCACGTGCTTCGCATGTTCATTACGGTTTATGATTTCAATTGAGACATCATCGATATATGCCGTAGTGTAATCCAAATCGTTTAGCATCGTTTCCATGACTTGTTGAAAAATTGGGGGTGGTACTTTTACTCCGAGCGGTAATCTGTTAAGCTTAAACTTACCCTTGTGCGTATCATTTTCTCTTTTGTTGTCTGGTGCTATCATATATATATATATATATATATATATATATATATATATATATTCAGAAATTATAACATGGATATGTTACAATATCACTATTAAAGTAGCTATTTTGTTTCGATACTTCTTGCGTTTTGTCAAGTGATGTGGTTATTTTCTAATAACCACATCACTTGACAAGACACAAGAAGTGTCTTGTCAAGTGATGTGGTTATTAGTGATATTGTTTGTAGTGATATTGTAACATATCCATGTTATAATTTCTGAATAAATATTATTAGCTCTACTTTGTATTGAGCACTTTTTAAAAAATAGTGTTTCTTTGGACAAGGAATATTATTCCACCCATACTTGTGTGTATATATATATATATATAAATAATGACTAAATAGACTCTGTAAGTATGTAGGCCGTAAATTTATACTAAAATAAACCTTCAAAAAACCCCCTAACAAACAGAACCTAATTCCGTTACAATCCGGTGCACTAAGGCGTCGGATAAATGGGGAGAAAAAAAAGAAATCCGCGGAACAAGAACAAAACATTCAATACTCCGCAGCAAAGAAAAAAAACCCCAAACGGAACCAACCACAAGAAAAAGTGCTCGATACAAAGTACAAAAGAAGATATACAAAAGTAGAGCAAAGACACACAAAAACAAAAAAAAAAAATTGTGTGTTTTTGTGTATATATATATATATATATATATATAGCGCGGGTATTATTAAAACAGTGCTCAATATAATAAAAAATCTATTAAGTGCACATTAATAAACATAAATACTATTCTTCACTGATTGTACGACTCGGAGTTTCATGCACGACGCAATCTTCAGGTGGTGAGTATTCACTGACCGCTACGTAATTAATATTATTTTCCCACTCCTCATCCATAGGAATTTGTAAATATGCTTCTGATAAGTCTAATTTTGGGAATATTTTTCCTCCATTCAGTTTTGCAAATATATCTTCCGGTGAAGGTAACGGGTAATTATGTTGTTTCAGGCAGTCGTTTAATCTGCGAAGTAGTCGCCGCAGACTGCATTTATTTTTCTTTACATATACTGCTGAACTCGCTTATTGACTGTAGTTTGTTCTATAACGCCTGATTCTTCTCGACGTTCCAACTCTTTGTCTATATCTTCTAATACGGCGAATGGTTCCAGTCGCTTAAGTCGAAACATTTAAGTTACCTTTTCTTTTGACTCAAGCTTTGCTTTAAACTTAGAACTAAATCCTAGGCCTTTATAATATATCTGGAACTCCTGCCTTTAAATCCTATTTCTGTGTAATTAAATGATCCAACAACATATTTTGAAAATGTTTTGATAGGAGTGTTGAATAAATGGAACTACTCAATCCAGTGAGTATTGAAGAGATACTGTGTTTGCTGCATGACAAATTTTCTCTCTTTTCCAGCAAAACTAACGTTTAAATAAATTTCTTCAAGAAATTTAAGTTTTTTGCCTAATATGCCATTGGCAATTTTTAAAAATCTGCATAATGCCGGTTTACCAATTTTATTACATGCATCCTCATTAATAATTGTCAGGTCTGACCCTGTGTCAATTTGCATTTTTACTTTCGTGTCATCAAATCGGGCGTTTTTGAATTTCTTTTTCCTTAGAATTTTTCACCCATGGTATAACGAACACTAGCTTTTGCTTTTCTATTGACTTTTGTTTTACAAAAAGAACTTTTATGACCCTTATAATCACAATTGAAGCAATTTTAACTTTGAGTGGACAATCCTTGTATATGTTACTGACCACAACCTATTTTCCTACTTTGTGATTTTACTTTTCGGATATTTGATATTTCCCGTTATTCAATATTTGCGGGAACTATTTTTAAAGTTTATAATTCTCCAACATTTCTCAGCCAGTTTTTGTAGAGTTATTTCATGGTTTTGCTCCAAGTTTGTTAAGGGTCTCGCTCGTATGTCTGTTTTGCTTGATGAGGTTAATACCTGTACAAAAATTAAACACTTAAACATATCCGTGTTTAATTCATTCTATCAGAACTTTTCACGCTCCTTATTTAATATACTTGCGAACGTTGTGTAGTGATCATCACTGTTTTTGTTTATAAATTTAAGCAAGGCCATAGTTTTCTTATTGTCCATACAGTTCGAGCTGTCTTTAAGAAATATCTTCTCTAACCCACAATAATTAGCATCAAATGAAACCTCCTCTTCGCATTAATATGTAAAATTTTTAATTGACTTAAAAATGGCATCCTGCGAAAATACATCTGGTTTATCTGGGCTCGTTTCTTTTTTTTGAGAAAATTTCCATCAGTATAGCAAGTTTCATTTCTTGCCATTTTTGTGCTAATTCTTGTTTAATTGGAGTAGATATATCTATCTATCGCCCGGTTCACACTCCACCCACATCTATTAAATAGGTTAAGAGGCTCATCCCTTGTTCCCTGTTCAGGATGTGGTTTCCGGCTTTCTCTTTACCAATCTTTTCACTATTACGTAGCCCCCTGCACATCAGTGGTGTTACTGCTTTGCTCGGGGTGATACGATTAAAGAAAAAAAAACAATTCAAGGAATCATTTCTGGATATCCTCCATTGTTAAATTTGCTGTTGTTTCTGATTATTCTGAAATTGTAAAATCTGTACGAATCTTTTTGAGTAAAACTGCTGTCCGAGTTTCCAACGCCAAATCTGTTATTATAATTTGCTTATTTTAAATCTACGTGGACAAATCTGTTGTATACAGACTTTGTTGATATCCTCGTCGCCAATCAGTTGTATCGCCGAGGTGACAGTAATATACCAGATGATGGGTGCTATAATATCTACAACACAATATCCGTGCTAATAGATATTAAGTACAACGAAAACAGACACAGATAAGAAAAAACAAGAATAATTAGAAGAGAGAAGAGGTTAAATTGTTAGAGTCGCAGGCACTATAATCCTCAATGACACTTCGTGGTATAAACCACCTTTCCACATGAGCAGATACCCGAGTAAAATGCGGCACAAGGCCATTTAAGTAAGAACACTTAGCCCTTAAGCTCGGACAAAAGTTCTTGTCTACTTTTCCACAGACGAGACTCTAACCTAAAATGAGATGTCAGTGGTATTTTTAATTCATTTAGACGACAATTTATCAATCGCAGCCTGTACATCAAAATGAGGTAATTTTCATTTTCGCGTCATTTAGATAACAATTTTACGTATACAGTGGGTGATGTATAAATATGAATAAATATATGATGCAAAAATGAAGATAATACTGACATCCCATTTTAGCAGATATACAGGATGCGATGGATAAATTTTCGTTAAGTTACTTAAGAATTTTTTTTTTTAATCGTGTCACTCCAAGCAAGGCATTCCACTGCCACTATAGCGCAGCGGGATACATAGAGCGATTGGGTATGGGAAATGTCAGAAGGAGGGTTATAGACGACTTAGGATGTACATAGGGAGAGAGTTAGATAGAGTGGGTATGAGTGTGTTAGGAGGTGTCTATTGACCTTACATTTAAACTCCTGGAGGTTGTAGCCGTCGAGGAAGCAGGCATGCGGTAGGGAATTCCACAGGCGGGAAGTGCGAGGAAAGAAGCTGTTGGAGTAGAAATTGCGGTTACATTTCATCGGTTTCAATGTAAAAGGGTGGGACCTAGTTGCCAATCTAGTATCTCGTGCAAATTCACATCTAGGGGACACCAGTGATTTAAGTTCGTCAGAGCAGAAGCCATGAAAGTATATACAGAAGAGGCACAGGGAAGCCACGTCACACCGGTGAGAGAGATACTGCAGGCGGTCAGCCAAGTCGGTATCAATCACATTACAGATTCTTCGCTGTATTTTGTCAAGAACCCCGGGGAGAATAGAAAGGGCACCCGACCAGATGTGGCAGCAATACTCAATACATGGGCGGATGGTGGATTTATATAATTGCAGGTTAGATTCAGGCAGAAAGAATTTCCGGGCCCTGCACAGAGAGCCGACTTTCATAGCTGCGGATTTAGCAATGGATTCGACGTAGTCATTCCGCTTGAGGTCCGCTGAGAGTGTCAGGCCAAGCAGGCGTAGTGATTTACTCTCTGGGAGGCAAGCCTGTTCCATGCTAATGGGAGGGAGGTGCGGTTGTCTGTGGTGGTTAATGGACAGCAGCTTCGTTTTGGATGAATTGAATTTTACGAGCCATTTCTTACCCCAATCCACCACGGATTGGAGGTCCTTCTCAAGCTCGGCAGCGAGGTTCGCCTTGTCACCAACACCAGATTTTTGATCGAGGCGAGAATAAACTGTAAACTAGCACTCTTGTTTTAACATATATACAAAGTATAATAGATGAACTGTCGCTGAAATGACGCAAAATGATGACATTGACTTCTTATTTTAACAGATAAACACAAGTACCGTATATTTCCGCGTATAAAAAGATGTTTTGATAAGACGATATCAAAAGATATAAAAGAAGTTTTACCATAAATATAGCGCGACGATAATGCTATTGGACATTTTGTTACGTAACGTATCCCTAAAAATTCAGAATATACGAAATAACAAAATCAATTCTGCATCATGTTTTCTTACATACATCCACTAAAAAAGAAACCATTGTTTTGTTTAAGCTTCATATCTTGCAAATACTGATTCTTATTCTGCTGTTCTTACAAAAAAACTGGTGTACTGACGGCCATTTATTTAGACTTCAATCTACAATCATGAAATGCCATTAATAACAGCAAAAAATCCCACTTTAAACATTTTTCTTTCGCAATCCTAACTCGATGTTTACATTTACTCAGCTGAGCTTACATCGATACAAATCGATTGCATTGATATGAAATTATTCTTCGAATAGACAATTTATTATGAAGTGATGTCAGTAATATATAAATGGTAGAAATGATTTTATTACTTTTATTATCAGTTATTCTAATAACATTCATCTTTTCATAGTACGTTATTTGTTATCGCATCGAGGCCGAAGTTAGGCTATGGCCAGATCTCACTCAGAATTTAAGGTTTCTTTATTACAAATGTAGTATAAGATGTCCCAATTTTTAAGAGCAATTTTCGGGATTTAAAGGTCGTTGTATATGCAGAAATATGTAGTATTTAAGAAATTATATATATACATAGTTTATAAAGGAAAACTCAACACGTCATATCACTTATAAACTTTAGCTCATTTCAATGAGTTTAATTAGCTCATATCATCAGACCTTACAATATATCCTCCATCTGGTAAAAAATTTCTGCCGGAATGAATTTTTCTTAAAATGAAGAGAGGGTTAACAATAAGAATATATTCTATATTACGGTAATCTTGTTGGATTATCCCCGCTGTTTACACACACACACACACACACACACACACACACACACACACACACACACATATATATATATATATATATATATATATATATATGCCTTCTTCTGCCGAGCGTCCGTGGCTCAGAGGTGGAGTCGCCGACTGACGCCAGTTCGGTCGGGTTTCAATCCTGGGTAGAAAGCAATCGGCTGTCTGGCTATGCTGATGGGCTGTGATACAGCGAGGCGTATGACTGCGAATGACTATACATATATATATATATATATAGTCATCCGAAGACTGATCTGTTTGGCTGCATCACAGCTCATTAGTACGGTCAGACATCTGAAGAGGAAATAATGACAATCTGTAAAAATGGAGCGGGTAATTGTTATGGTGAAACACACCTATTCCTCAGATAATGGACATCCCTCCTATATTAATAAGAGTTAACAGGAAATTAACTCGAGAAGTTCTTGGGAAGTTCATAGGAGTTCTTAGAAATTCTAGAGAGTTCTTTAGAATTCTATTGGAGTTCAGTAGAACTACTAGGCACTTGATATTAGTCGGCAGTTAGCCGAATCATAAGGAGTCAGCTTGCAGAGGAAGATTACCAAGTTCCTAACATTTTGGGTACGTTAAGTCGATTAGCAACCGACATAGCACGATTATAACATTCAGTGCGAAAAAGTACTCCACAACAATAATCCAAAAAATATCTAATTAATATAAATTATCAAACAGATAAAAATAGAGAGCGCGATATTTATTATCCTCAGCAATATGATATGTCAACCATTACAGGCAACCTCTCCTGCCTCCCATAAGCATGGACCAAGCAATTCTCCCGGAGAGTAATACACTACGCCCCCTCGGACTTACCCTGTCCTCAGACCTCATATAGAACCACTATATTGAATCCATAGCAAAATCTACTGCTGAGAAGGTTGGGTCACTATGTCGATCCAGGATGTTTTTTCCGCCTGAATCCATCCTGCATATATACAAGTATATATGCATATATATACATATATACAAGTCAACCATCCGTCCGTGCATGGAGTATTGCTGCCATTTATGGTCAGGTGCCCCTGCCGTTTCCTCAGTGTTCGTGACAAGCTCCAAAGGAGAGTCTGTAACGTGATAGGTACTGATCTGGCGGCTCGACTGAAGCCACTTCCCCACCGTCGAGATGTGGCCTCCCTTTGTCTGTTCTATAAATACTTTCATGGCTTCTGCTCGGATGAGCTTAAGTCACCGATGCCTCCTCAACAGGTGTTTACCCGTGCAACCAGACTGGCAACTGGGTCCCACCCATTCACAGTCAGGTTAGCCAAATGCAGACGACAATTCTACTTCTGCAGCTTCTTCTCTCGCACTTCCCGCCTGTGGAACTCGCTCCCGTATTCTTGCTTTCCTGACGGCTACAACCTCCAGAAATTTAAATGCAAAGTCAATACTCATCTACTAACCACTGGACTCTAGCTCTCTCCCCACCCCCGTATAACCTTCCCTTTCTCTCCACCTATGTATCTGTCATCGCACCTGCTTTCTCAGCTTTCTATTGTTCCTTTCTAACTATTTTGTACTCCTCACTCTTTTCTAATGAATCTTTTTACATATATGTAACCCCCTGCACACCAGTGGCGTTTCTGCCTTGCTCGGGGTGAAATGATTAAAAAAAATGTAGATTAGAAAATGAAAGATATGATTAAATGGTTATCAATACAGAATTTATTTCGGTAACCGTGTAAAAATAGTTAAATTTAATTCAGAATATTCAAAAATATATCTTAATACAGAGAATAAATATTGAGGTTAGGTGAAGGGTCAAGAAATATAGAGCTTAGCATTGAAGTCGCTATCATACCGGAAATATCACAAAAATTGAAAACACATACACAAACCCACACATAAACAAAAATAAATCATAAAAAGAAAAAACAATCTAAAATACAAAAACAACACTAGTGAGCCATACATTTAAATGGCCCATATATACACACAATATACACATTCATTATACATATATACACACAATATACATATATGCACAATCTATACACTCAATATATATATATATATATATATATATATATATATATATATATGCACACAATATATACATTCAATTTACACCAAAAAATTGCGTCTGATGTGTTGGTATTAAGAACTTCGGAATAAATTATATTTTATAACCGCTTTAGATAATGCGTTGTGTTTTTCTCTATGTATATCATATTGCTCTGAATAATATCCATTGAACTATATACAAAGATTTATATCTTGAATATTTTATATTAATTAGATCTTTTTTGATTATCCTCTCCGTCTACAAATTTGACATCATTATGTATATATATATATATATATATATATATATATATATTCATCGTGGTTAGATTTGATTGTATTATTCACTTATAATATTTTCTCGGTTATCAACCAAACCCGGTATTTGGAAGCAACACCTGAGCAGACATATCACCAGCAAACTGATAGTAGAACATCCTACTATAAAGCCTGCAGTCTCGGATCGAATTTTCCTTGGACGTGAACAAACAATTGGATTTATAGCAGCATAGGAGGAGAACGTTTTCCAATAAACTATTTTTCCGAAGATATTACCTAGGTCCTTAAACACCTGCGCAGTACAATAGAAATGACACAATCTCCCTCCTGGATCCATAAACAAATTAATATACGTCACACGCGTACACACACGCACGCACCCCTCTACACACACACACACACACGCATATATATATATATATATATGTGTGTGTGTGTGTGTGTGTGTAGGCTTGTGTGTTGGTTATATATATATATATATATATATATATATATATTGGTTTTCTGCAAATGTGTAATTGTGTAATTACGACAGTTGAGTAAATATGATAACGGGATAACCCATATGCATAAAAACTGACACATAATTGCCTACACACTGACACACACACATACATATAGATAAGTTTATATATATATATATGTACACACACACACACACACACACACACACACATATATATATATATATATGTATATATATATATATAGTTATCTGCCCATTTACAGAGTAATTATGACACCAGGAAAGCCCATATGCACACACACACACACACACACACACACACACAAATAATAAAGAACACAGAATGAGAAAAGTGCGAGCACATTCGCTGAAATAAGTCCCTACCTTGAGTGAATATATTTAAAATGTTTTCTGAATGTCTGGATCAATGGATGCAATTACCGCGATTAGATAGACGGCGAATTGTTTCGTAGTCAATATTTCTTCTTTTACAAACAACCAAAAGCAATTTTCTTTTCATTATAAGTAGCAATACAGCTCCTGAAAATATTATATTTCTATACAACCGCGTGTTTATTTCATTTGAGCTTATTGTTTCAGTCACTTATTTCTTTTTCTCGTTCTCAAAACACGGACTTCTCCATTCATGTGTTTGTCTACCTAGGAAATTAAAGCAGTACAACGCTTTATTTCGCTTCCTTATTTATGTACAAATATATGTGTCAACGTAACGTCTTCAACTGTTAGGGTTAAAATCATTGTCTCAAATAATGTTCCTTTCTATCTCTCAAGGTAATAAATTTTCAATCCAATGAGTGGTTTGAAACCTACAATAAAATTTAAGCCTCGGGCTATGTATAGAATTTTAAGTAATTGCATGTATAATATCAAAATCTTTGTTTCATATATATCTAAACTTATTTATAAATGGAACTTTGTCAGTGTGTGTATGTGTATGTGTGTGTCCGTTACCTATAGACTCTGAAACGGCTGAACCAATTTTCTTGAAAATTTATGCAGTTGTACAATAAGCGTCTGCGAGTGTTATTAGCTACGTTTTGTGTCGAGGTACCCCCGATAAATATCGAAAATCGATAATCGAAAAAATCGGGTTATCGAAGGAGTGGTCCGATTTTAATCAAATTTGATAAACTCATAGACAAAGACATAAAAAACGAAATTCAGAAGTTTCAAGATTGCAGTTCTTACAATAGTGCATAAAATCGATAATATATATATATATATATATATATATATATAAAAGGCAAAATGTTTGTGTGTGTGTCTGTTTATCTGCCTGTATATCTGTATTATTTTCAGCCCTTTTATTTTAGTTTTTGCTTCGGGTTTGGCTCTAAGTAGGTATAATTGTAGTTCTTAGTCTCAGCCTTGATACCATTTATTCAGAGGACATATTTAGCCTTCAAAATTCAGTTTACGACGAAAAAACTTATTTGATATCGATACCAGGAAATCAAAATTTGACTAACATGCATTCATTTTTCTTTCAGCCTACGGTTTCGCTTTAACTAGAAACAACTATTGCTTTTTAGTCTTTCATGCCAACGTCCAAAGAGTCTGAGCTCCAGGACCAGGGATCAGTTTTAGAGCTTTCATTACACCCGAGCAACGCCGGGCTATACTGCTAGTATATATATATATATATATATATATATATATATATATATATATATATATAAGATTTTAGATAAATACAATGGGTAATACATATTTCAGCGCGTCCTGATATTATTACCGCGGCTCGTCAAACCCAAATCGTACAACAGTTGGTTCTCAAAATATCCCCCCACCCACAAATTTATTTTATTTTATTTTATTTTACATAGACGCTCACATGTTTGTGGTCCTTAAAAATAAATATGCGTTTTTTGTTTGGATCTTTCCCATTCTATCTTCGATATCTAGTTTATTTGCCAAAGCAGCAGTTTTCTAATGAATTATAGACAACATATAATCATTGATTATACGTTGTCCACAGTTAGTTAAGTACCCTACGTGATACACGCTTGGGCCAATCATGTCTCGAAAGAAATATTACTGACTAGGCAGAAGATTATCCCGCAGTAAGTCGCCATTGCTTTCTGAGGTAGACTGGTTGCCGACCAAAGCTATAGAACCCACTCTGTCCTGTTGTTTAACCCATAACTGGAGCGAAGAGACGGATTAATACCTTTCTCAGGGGTATTTGCGCGTAAGTTAATGCAAGGAATTTTAATAGAATTCGAACTCGGCTCTCCGAATTCTCGTTCCAAGCCGATATCCACTGCACCACAACGCACATCCTGTCCACAATTCATAAGAATGATAATAAAAGTTAATAATTAATAATAATAATTAATAATAATTAATGACTATATGTTGTCGACAATTAATACCCAAATACCCAAAACAGTCCAAATTAGAATTAGTAAATTATCTTCTAATAAGGAAATATTTGATGAGAATAAAACAATATACAATAAAGCCCTAAAGGAGAGTAATTTTAAATATGAAATATTATACGAAGTAAAAGTGAAATACAAAACTAGAAACAAAAGTAAAGTGAGCAAAATAATACAATTGTACAAAGTTTCATCCGATCTCATTTAAACACACATCGCGATTTTCTATGACCTATCCATGATATCCTCGTTAATAATACATATGTAATAGTATCATCCACATACAAGAGAAGATTAAAAATAATGGAGGCATCACTAATAAAAAAGAGAAATCCTAATTCTTGATAATGGCTAAAAGTAGAGACAAAAGCACTCGAAAGTTCAAAAGCTTTGGACAGTTCTTAGATAATTTGAGTTCCGAAAAGAAAAAATTATACGAACACATGAAAAATTAGGTAAAACACTTAATGATAATAACTTGTCTGTCATTTTCAATAAAACCTGTATCATATATATATATATATATATATATATAGGTCTATATGTCCAGTCCGTAAACGGTGAGGATAATCCATCAAGATTAACTTAATATAAAATATTAAGTGTTATATCTAAATAAAGACGACGGCCTGGGCAATCCCAGATAAATCTGACGCCAATGCCGGACACTTTTCCTCTTTTCCTTTTCTTTCTTCTTTTTTTTTCTTTTTTTTTTTTTCATTTTTCTTTTTTCTTTTTATCCTTCTCTTCAGTTAAAGAAAATGCTTATTCTGGCAAAATTTTAATACCAAATGGAAGGAATATTGTAAGGTCTGATGGAATGAGCTACTTAGCTCATAGAAATTAACTATAGTTAATAACCACTTGAAATGACGTGTTAAGATTTCCTTTATATATATATATATATGTTGAGCAACGTTGAGCCTGGTCAGTACTTAGGTGGTGACCACTTGGGAATACCAGGTGCTGGCTGTTAGCGTTCACGGATGTGCGTTGTGGATGTTGGCTTGGAGGGGGAAATCGGTGAGCCGAGTTCCAATTCCAGTCGAGCACACTGCATTCACTTGCGCATTAGTACCCTTGGGAAAGGTATGAATCCGTCCGTTCCCTCCAATTATGGGTTAAATAATTGAGGTCCGCTGTTCATGCGATCTGTGGCAGATTTCTGTACCGATTGTTTGCTATCAGCGGTTCCAAAATGTGTGGAATGCCTTCACCACTATAAACAAACATTCACCACAATGCCTTCACCACTATAAACAAATCTTTGTGTGGATGTCTTACTAAGGTTAGACCCTTATACATCGAAATCGATGGGAGAGTCCATAATATATATATATATATATATATATATATATATATATATTACGCTCTCACACCCTGATTGAGCGCTCTGGAAGAATGGTAGGCTAGGCTTTGAAAAACAGTAGCTACTCTGGCGTGTACGCATCGCTCATTCAGTAAAATGAATTAGAGCACTCTAGCTATTAGGCGCGTATAATGATGACACATGCGCAAAAAGTCTGCCTTCTTCCACCGAACGCCCATAGCCCAGAGGTAGACGCCAATTCGGTCGTGTTTCAATCCTGGGTTAAAAGCAATCGGAGTCTAACCGTACTGATGAGAAACAGATCTGTCTTCGGATGACAATATATATATATGGTTATTCAGATGCAACTACCTCTCTTTATATATATATATATATATATATATATATATATATATATATATATAGGTTTTATTGAAAATGACGGACAAGTTATATATATATATATGTACATATGACCTGATATTTGTGAGTAACATTGTATTATTTTTAAAATTATTTAGATGTGCATGATTTAAAACACCCTTCAGCGTGAACCATATTTTTTCGTGAACTGGCGCCACAGAATCAGAAAAAAAGCTGTAGCAAATAAAAGAAATCACACCACTTAATAATGGCGCTGGTAGGATGTGCGTTGTGGAACCTCAAACTGAAGGAAAGAGACGGATTTAATATCTTTCCCAAGGTATTAGTGCGTAAGTGAATGCCATGAATTCAACTAGGAATTCGAACTCGGCCCCACCGATTTGTCGTTCCGAGTCGATATCCACTGCACCACAATGCACGACTATTTAACCATTACCTTGATAATTAAGATTTACTAGATAATTTAAATAGAAAACCATGAAATTCTACAGATCTAACTAGTTATTATTATTATTTGGAGATGCAAAGTTTTAAACACAAAATTTTCTTTTTCACAACAATTTTTACTCTGCAAACCCTCAGATAAAACTGTGTTATATTTGAAGCAGTTTGGCCGACGACGTCGGGACACTTGAGTCAAGTTTCAACGCGTTTAAAAGCAGGTTTGAGCCGAGTTTTTACGAATCATCTCTTGTGGCTTGAGAAGAGAGTCCTTGAGAAATTGACAGCTGTACATAGGCACACAAAGAATTGAAGTTGTGATTATAGCCACTTGATCAGCTGCTGTTGCCTTGCATGGAAAAATAATTTATTCTTGTCAATTTGATTGCAAGTTTTGTGTGTTCGTGATAACAGGTATTTGTTAAAAACTTGGATAAAGTGTTTGTAGGGGCCTCCGTGACGCGAGGTAAATTGGCCTTGTGCCAAACACGTCCGAAGTCCACACAATTTAAATATCAGAAGGTTGAAGGTTGGATGTTGAATAAATGAAAGGATGAAATATTTCGTGTGGACATTAAAGCAAAGATTTATTAACAGAATGACAAAATTGTAAGATGAAAAATATAAGTGAAATTTTGTTAACTGAAAACTATAACACATTTGCGAGAAGAAAAAATTTAATTGAGAAAATGCATGCAGTTTTGTAGTTAAAATTGTTTCTTAGAGAAATGTAAGTATTTAAAATGTCCGTAGAAGTTTAGAGTTCATGGTTTGATAGTAGCAAATAGCAAAGTGTCCCGTGCGTGTACGGATTGTAGCAGAATGCGAAGTCTTATGTTCCTTCCACCTTTTAGTAGGTCCGCGACAGGGTGAGAGAAAAAAAAAGACATAGTATTTAGCGTGTCCTGTTGCTGTGTTGTTGTTGTTCTCTTTGGAGGCGTGTAGTGAAAAAGAAGAAAATTGGAATAAGAGGTCGGTGAGATGTGACCGAGTAAGCTTGAAGTTTCTTCCTTACATTGTGGGATGCTATCAGATACTGCTCCCATTCTGACTGTGTTGAAAATTCTCTTGTTACATTGCAACAAGATCCGTCAGTTAACCGCTTGCATACTGGACTGATTTTGACCGGTCACGGAATGGTTTAAATAGTAAAGTTTCTCATGTTGCCGGCCCCAGCATGCATTTTCGCTTCTGGGAGTGAAAAAACGTATGACTGACGTCATATACCAATTTTCGATTTTCTATCCAATCAGGATCCAGAATTTTACTTTTCTCACTTATTTGTGAATGTTTTTTGGTCTGCGTTTTGCCAAAATATTTCTAGTCGTTTGGATCCAATTTTGCCAGTGTGCAATTTTACTTTGTGTGTTTTAGTTAGTTGATAGAGGATATAGGATTTGTATCCTATATTTTTTGTGCGTTGTGGTGCAATGTATATCGGATTGGAACGAGAAATCGGGGAACCGAGTTCGAATTCCAGCTGAATTTATCATTGCATTCACTTACGCGCAAATACCCTTGGGAAAGGTATTAATCATCCGTCTCTTCCTTCCAGTTATGGGTTAAATAACAGGACAGATTGGGTTCTATAGCCTTGGCAGGCAACCAGTCTACCGCAGAAAGCAATGGCAACCTACTGCGAGCTAATATTCTGCCCAGTCAGTCATGTCTCTTTCGAGACATGATCGCCCAAGCGCGTATCACGTATGGCACTTAACTGACTAACTGACTGATCCTATATTTTTAAATAATTTAGGATATGCATGATGCTATTTTTTGAGTTTCTATTGCATTGTTAACCAGCTTTCCGAAAAACCCCGATTTCCGATTCTGAAATTTGCCTTTAATTTTTGTGTGCTAAAACGTTTCCTCAACGTCAAACAGTATTCCATAGACAGAGCATTAAAGTGTTAGTTAAGTTCTATACGTTAAGCGATCATGACGTTTCAAGAAGAGCACGAGGAAGATTTAAGATCCTACAAAGGGTTGAGGGGGAGGAAGTTTTAAGAAGATCGTCATGAAACTAAGAAGAGTATGAGTAAGTTTTAAGATTACGAAATGAGCAATTATTATATTTTGTGTCTGTCTGTTTGTCCGTCAACTTATTTTTCTGTGTCATAGTCAAATTATTGTTCTAAGCACATCTTACACCTAAACAACAAAATTTTGAGTTCTATAGTACTCAATTTTTCATTAATTTGCGAAAGCTTATTAAGTCGATTTTTAGCAAATTTCCTTGGATTATCTTGCCTTCGATGTGTACTGTGAGTGTTATATTTTCTAAACCTCTTTTCTTCATTATGTGTTCCAAATATTTCCGTTATTTTTATTATCGATAGTGCGTCTCCATTTCATATTAGTCTTAAAATTTCCACATTACTCAAAATTTTCACATGATCTTAAAACAGCCATGTACTTTCCTTAAAAGCTTAAAAATTGTAAGAAGTGTACAGAGAAGTTTTAAGATCATAATAAACACGAGGAAATCTTAGGAAGATTGTTAAAAAAATTGTAAGAAGAGTTCAGTGAAGTTTTAAGAAGATCATGATAAACACGAGGAAATCTTAGGAAGATTGTTGGAAAATTGTAAGAAGAGTTCAGTGAAGATTTAAGAAGATCATGATAAACACGAGGAAATCTTAGGAAGATTGTTAAAAAATTGTAAGAAGAGTTCAGTGAAGTTTTAAGAAGATCATGATAAATAAGAGGAAATCTTAGGAAGATTGTTAGAAAATTGTAAGAAGACAACAGGAGAAGTTTTAAGAAGATCATTGATGAGATCATTGATGAGTCTGACGAGGATCGCGCGGTTGTTCTGGACATCTCCAAGGCTTTCGACAGGGTTTGGCATTATGGCCTTCTATGCAAACTACGGGGTTACGGTATTACCGGTCGCCTGCTTGACCTAATCCAATCTTTTCTGCATAACCGCAAAATGAAGGTCGTTTTGAATGGGCGTGCCTCTTCATCCTACAGCACGAATGCTGGTGTCCCACAGGGCTCTATCCTGGGCCCGACGCTCTTCCTTATTTTCATCAACAACCTCCCAGATGAGATCAAGTCCCAAGTAGGCATCTATGCAGATGACACTACAATATACTCCCGCACCAGTAAGAAACCTGTCGTGGCGGACAGACATAATCTCGCTGCTGACCTTGAACGGGATCTACACTCCGTGGTGAATTGGGACAAGAAGTGGCTTGTCAACTTCAATTCGTCTAAGACCAAGCTGTTGTCTGTCAACCATTACAGGCAACCTCTCCTGCCTCCCATAAGCATGGACCAGGCGATTCTCCTCAGTGTTCTTGACAGGCTTCCAAAGGAGAGTCTGTAATGTGATAGGTACTGATCTGGCGGCTCGACTGCAGCCACTTCCCCATCGTCGAGATGTGGCCTCCCTTTGTCTGTTCTATAAATACTTTCATGGCTTCTGCTCGGACAAACTTAAGTCACTGATGCCTCCTCAACAGGTGTTTACTCGTGCAACCAGACTGGCAACTGGGCCCCACCCATTCACAGTCAGGTTAGCCAAATGCAGACGACAATTCTACTCCTTAAGCTTCTTCTCTCGCACTTCCCGCCTGTGGAACTCGCTTCCATATTCTTGCTTTCCTGACGGCTACAACCTCCAGAAATTTAAATGCAAAGTCAATACTCATCTACTAACCACTGGACCCTAGCTCTCTCCCCACCCCCGTATAACTTTCCCTTTCTCTCCACCTATGTATCTGTCATCGCACCTGCTTTCTCAGCTTTCCATTGTTCCTTTCTAATTAGTTTGTACTTCTCACTCTTTTCTAATGAATCTTTTTACAGTTATGTAGCCCCCTGCACATCAGTGGCGTTTCTGCCTTGCTCGGGGTGAAATGATTAAAAAAAAATCTATCTATCTATCTATCTATCTATCTATCTATCTATCTATCTATCTATCTATGCCGATTTCTTTGTTTGTTTATTTATTTATTTCTTTGTCTCATATCTATCTATCTACCTTTCTAGCTCTTCATCTTACTCTGTTCATTATCTATCTATCTATCTATCTATCTATCTATCCCTATTTCTTTCTTTATTTCTTTCTTCTTTCTTTTTTTCACTGTCCCTTATTATCTATCTATCTTCCTTTTCAGCTCTTCATCTCACTCTGTTCATTATCTATCTATCTATCTATCTATCTATCTATCTATCTATCTATCTATCTATCTATCTATCTAACTCGGTCTCTTCATATCTATCTAATTTGGAAATAACATAAATATTGCTTCAGCCTGATTCATTTAATCATAAATATCTTTACTGCATTGCATTAAATAATGAAAATATGAATGAGAGTATCACGTCCAAGTCACATTTCTCGATTAAAGATTGTTCTTCAACAAAGACATGAATTCTTTTTTAGCTTTGTAAACAACATTTAAATGCATTTTTCCAATATTGAATACAAATATCATTCAATAAATCAATGGAAGCTTCTTGTTATCTCAAACAAATCCAAAAGTGTATCGATTTCCTGGATATACGAAAAAAATAATCAGCTAACTGTTCGTTGTAATCTAATCTCTTTTAGCTAATGAAACAAAACTAACACACAAAATAATGTACCTTCATAGGTATATCAGTTGCTATACGGCTAGCATTTATTTCATACGGCACGCATCAATTGTTTTTAAAGATAACTACATTGGCACTTGTCACTTAGCTGACGGCAAGATGATCAAATTACAAATCTCAGTTGTTTGTCTATTAGATATACTACAGTTTTTAAATCAACTCACCCCTTACAAAACAGTAAAATCATTAAGACGCAAGTCTATAAATACTTTCACGGCTTCTGCTCCGATGAACTTAGATCACTGGTGCCCCCTAAATACGAATTTGCACGAGATACTAGATTAGCAACTAGATCCCACCCTTTTACAGTGAAACCGATAAAATGCAGCCGTAACTTCTACTCCAACAGTGTCTTTCCTCGCACTTCCCGACTGTGAAATTCTCTTCCAAATGATTGCTTCCCCAACGGCTACAATCTCCAGGAGTTTAAATGTAAGGTCAATAGACACCTCCTAACACACTAACCTGCTCCTATTCTATCAAACACTCTTCCCATCTGCCCAACACTCATCCTCGTTATCCTTACTCATCTGTCACCTTCCTCCTGACATTCCCTATGTCTAACCACTCCTTCTCTTTACCTTCCCCTATGTAGCCCCATGCGCAATAGTGGCGGTGGAATGCCTTGTTTGGGGTGAGATGATTAAAAAAAAAGTGGTTATTGAATGTGAATGAATAAAAAAACATTATTAAGGAGAGAGAACAATAAAAGAAAAGAATAATTAAGGAGGCAGTAGATAACGACTGACATTGCAATCAGATTTTTGAAATTCAAGTTTTGCTGAACACTATAGAAGCTTCTAAATTATGTACCAGACACTAAGCTATTTTATTTTAATAATTTTATCCAGAGCAAGGTAATAACGCAAAGAATTTACTGGGAGTCAGAGAACACAAGGGAAAAAAGATCGAGGAGAGAGTAAACAATATTATAACATGAATGAAGAAGAGAGAATATAACGATTAACATTGCATTTAAATTTTTAAACATCAAATTTGACTGCAAAGCATGGAGTCGGAAGGGAGTTCCACAAGCGGGAAATCTGAGAAAAGGAGCCCTCAGCATAGAACATACGGATACATCTAGCGATTTCAATTGTGGAATTCGGGATTGAACCGCCAATCTAGTACTTCGCTGAAATTAATAAATCCCAGGTACCATAACCGAAAGTTCATCCGTACCATGAAATTATTTATAGAAATGGTACAGGGAACTATATTACGCCGGTTTGGAAGTGATTGAAGCCGGGATGCCGGGTCAAGACCAATAATATTGTGAATTTTGCTTTGGATTTTATCAAGAATCTCTAAATATATAGCAGAAGGACCGTATAGTTCTACCGATGGACACTGCTAATACCATAGACAGAACTAACAGAGAAAAATTAATGAAAATAAGAAACCAAAACGAAACTTATACTTACGATCATAAATCAGAACCAGAAAGAAAACTCACATTTCTTGAGCAAAAAGGAAAGAGCGGTTGAAGAATATAAAACTCGATGGACATACTGCTGTTTTTAAGTGGAATAAGAACTTCAAGGAGGTTTATACTTACAATAATAACGAGAGAGCTGATATTTCTGGGACGCAAAAGAAAGAAAATCTGCTAGAATTTCGGACTTAAAGATCATACTGAAGGCAAGAAAAGCAGGATATATCAGCGAGTAAACTACTTAACGAGTTTGTTTGAATAGATACCAGAATTAAGACAAGAAAAGATGTCAAATAGTTAAGATTACATAGAGCAACAAAAAAATAGGAAGCTACAGAGAGTCATGATTGCATATCTTCGGAATGGATATGTCATATAAAAGCAGGGACTTGTTTAGCGCCATTATCAGAGACGTTCTGAAATGAAACGCTCCGTATCTATATTAGATAATGCTTCCACATTCTCATCAGTGTTTCTAGGCATATTTTTCTATGCCTTAATATTTTACTTCATTTCTCGAAGAGAATGTTTTACTGTTACTAATCACCTTGGAATTTCTGTAGTAATTATTCTAACTAACGTCTTTTTTTTCTTCTTCATCTTGTTCTTCTTCTATGTGCCTTGTCCTTTCAAGACGTAGGAGACCACGGCCTTCCACGTCTCCCTATCCCTGGTAGCTCTTAGCACACTTTCTCGTGTAATATCTCGCAGCCCCCGTTCTGTCATCCACCTTCTCACGTCCTTCAGACATGTTATCCGCTGCTTTCCTCTATCTCTTTTTCCTTCTATCTGGCTTGTTAGTATCAGGTTCTCGAAGGCTTTCTTCCTCATTGCATGTACCAGAAACTGCAGTCGTCTCTTCCTAATGCTCAATATTAATTTTCTTTTTGTTTCCATTCTTTCCAACACCTCGTCATTACTCTCATGCTCGGTCCATGATATCCGCAGCATCCTTCTGTAGAACCAAATTTCAGCTGCTTTAAGTTTTCCCTTCATCTTTGTTGATATTGTCCAACATTCACTGCCATATTGAAGAACTGACATCACATAGCAATCTAGTACTCTCTTTTTTGTTTCTAGTGAATGTTTCCTGTGTCTTAATACTTTACTTAGCTTCTGAAACCCGTCCTTCACCATGCGAATTCGCTTTTGGATCTATGTGTCACACTTTTGGTTAGAATACTTTCCAGGTATTTAAAATTTTTGTACCTGCTTGATTTTAATATCCCCTACCTGTATTTGGCATTTCGAGTTGTTCTTTTTGCTGATGACCATGCATTCGGTTTTCTTGCAGCTTATTTGTAGTCTTGTTACTCTTTTCAGCTACCGTCTGTAGGAGAACTTGTAGTATCTTTTCCGTGTCTGCAATCAGCACTGTATCGTCCACGTATCTTATGTTGTTCAAATTATGGCCTCCGATGACAAATCCTGGCGTAACATCTAGGGTCCTCAAAATATTTCTCAGATATACAACTAACCTCTAATTTACCAAAAACATCATTGCGCCTCTCTTGAAATCTAACGGTGCTGAAGATTTAATGTTGTGGAGCTTAGGGTGTTAAAATGAACAATCGATTAACCCTCCCCAAAGGTTAATGGAAGATAATAACGGCGAGAAAATACACGGGTAATTTTAACAAAACAAGATAAGAAATATATTTACTAATTTACAAGGTTGAAGTTTTATCAGTAGTTCGTTTCAGGTAAACAAATCAGACATTTTTAAAGTCTGTAGTTTAACGAATTGTCATGAAGAGGAAATGTTCAGACAGTATATTAGATGATCTGACACAATAATATTAAAAAATGTTTAAAACAAAGGTAAACAAGTCTATTGTTCACAGAAGGGATATACGATTTGCAATACGGTCAAAAGTAGACGTAGAGAGATAGTTTGAAATACCTAGCTCTTTTGGATTGTGGAAGGAAAATTCTTTTGAAGTGCCTGGTGCTTGGTTCAATGAGACTAATTTGGCACTTGTAAGAACTTGAATGTTGATCGTGAAAATTTTACATAACCTCAGACACACTCCTTGTTGTATCGCCGAGGTGGCAGGACGATACCCAGAAAATGTGTGCTGAGTACCTACATCACAATATCCGTGCTAAGGGATATTAATACAAATAAGACAAACACCAGAAGACAAAACAACAAATAGTAAAAGAGAAGAGAACGTAAGTCGTTAGAGTCGCAGAGAGCACAGTCCAATACTAATCGTCAGTGACACCCCAAAATCGAATTGCTGACCGCTATTAGTTTTTATTTTTATAGCTACCTTAGTCCACAGACTATTCTGTCTATGAGAGCACCGGAGAGATGTTAGCTGTTCTACAATACTTCTCTTATCAATTGAAATGTTATCTTCATTTTATATTAAATGAGTTTTTCATAGGATCGATACTTTCTCTTTCTTGACTCAACGGAATATTTCTGTGAAGACAAGGTTTTCCTTGGTCTCAAAATAATTTCTTGGGACTTTATTTTCGTCATTTTCTCAGCTCACCGAACAATCTCTATAAAAGTGTGATTTTCATTGGTTCAAGGAAATTTTCACACGGGCTCGCGAATTGCTTTCTGTCTTTTTCCTCAGCTTATCCGAATTTGAAGTGGACGAAAGAAGTTACTATTATTACCTCTCAAAACACTAATTTTCAGTGATAGAAGGTAGAATATTCTTAACCAGCAGACATTTTTACAGATACATTTCTTAACGCCGCAATCTTTCTTGAGCATTTTCTATAAATATTTCCCCCAACATTTTCATAGTGAGCTTTCCACTTACCATGGAGCCGAGTAATAAACAAGTAAAAAAATTCAGATACCTGCCAAGTGTTTTGACAGAGGATGGAAAGTGCAACACGGAGATCCAAAGACGCATTGGCATGGCCAAAGACGCATTTCAGAAGCTAACCAGAGTACTGAAAGATAGTCAAATCTCATTAGAAACAAAGAAAAGAGTGCTAGATTGCTACGCGATATCTGTCCTTCTGTACAGAAGCGAATGTTGGACGATCACATCAAAAATGAAGGAGAGGCTTGAGGCAGCAGAAAAGTGGTTTTACAGAAGGATGCTGAGGATACCATGGACGGAGCAACGATGAAGTGTTGGAAGGGATTCAAACGAGAAGAAATCTCATACTAAATATCCGGAAGAGACAAATGAGGTTTCTGTGACATGTAATAAGGAAAGAGGGCCTGGAGAAATTAATAGGTTGGGATAAATGAAAGGAGAGACAAGGGAAATCAGCGCGAGACGCACTTGTTAGGTCTGAGCAAATGGTTGGCGGAGAGATGCCAAGAGAAAAAATATTGAGAACGACATGAGACAGAGGTAAGTGGAAAGGACATGTTACATGAAAAAGAAGAAGATTAGACTGTCAGATAAGTTTCATAATTTTCAAAGGGTGCGCTGAAAAGTTTATAGGTTGATTATGAAGGAGTGATGCTAGAGATGTGAATTTTTGCACACATTATTTTCTAGTCTTCTTGTTGACAGTTGCATTGTTTATTTCCAAGTAAACTGACATCTGACTGTCCGAAGAAGACGTGAACGGAAACTCGTAGCAATTTCTCTTAAAAATAGGAAAAAAATTGGCAGTTTGGTCTTATCAAGTAACTGCAAGAAAAAGGTTTACCCTTAAAAATACCTGCTGACATGGTTGCTATATTACTATTAATGAAGAGGGTCTTGGTTCAGCATGACAGTTCTCCAGCAGAAACATTTTTTGTTTAAATGACTGCTATACATGATTGTCGCTTTGAATTTTTTGATCACTCTCCCTATTCTCTCAATGTGGTTCCATCTGACTATAATTTGTTCTAAAACATTACAAAAAAACACAAAGTACACACTTGGTTGTAAACCAGTATCGCACTGCTGATGATGTCATATCTGCTACTGATAAATTTTAATTTACTACCTACCTCTACTAATTTTCGATAACTATGTTTTAGGATGTGCGTTGTGGTGCACTGGATATCGACTCGGAACGAGAAATTGGAGAGCCGAGTTCGAATTCCAGTTAAATTCAATGCATTCACTTACGCGCAAATACCCTTCGGAAAGATATTAATCCGTCTCTTCGCTCCAGTTATGGGTTAAATAACAGGACAGATTGGATTCTATAGCCTTGGCTAGCAACCAGTCTACCGCAGAAAGCAATGGCACCCTACTGCGGGATAATCTTCTGCCCAGTCAGTCATGCCTCTTTCGAGACATGATCGCTCAAGCGTGTTTCACGTATGGCACTTAACTGACTGATGTTTTAAGATGAATTAAAAAAAACATTCTTGAAGCATTATTTTTAACGTTACTTGAAATCTAAATGATTAAATTCACTATTTCCAGTAAGCAAAATAATTGACTGGAGCCGATTTGTTTTGGTTGCTTGTATTAAATTCATTAAAATTCGCCATTTTAGCAAATGTGTAATGAAAATTAATTCTCGGGTTTAAAAATTATGCTAATATAGTATACATGTATGTGACATTTAATTTGAGAAAAGTTAGCAAATATATAGTTCAGTTAATCTAATTTGAAACAAATATGACTTCTAATAGCATACAAATTAGTATGGAAGCAGTTTTTAATTACTAATTTTTCTGAGGTGTTCGTTGTTTTGTTGACAGCTTGATGTGTTGAAAGTCTAAGTATGGTGGAACAGAAATCCTAAGAATTTACGAATTCTAAGTGAACACTTTGTTTTGTTAGTTTTAAGAGGACAGCCCTTATAAACGTGATTTTTAATGATAGTGTTATGTATGAACTACCATCCTTAATAAATTCGGACTGTTTATTCACAAAAAACAGAAAAAATTAAAATTATTTTACAAATCTTCGTAAACAATGATTTTTATTAAGCTTTTCATTTTTTGATTTTCAGATTTATTTTCAGTTTTCACATAATAAGAATATCATCTACCCGAATGAAATTAATGCAGAATTTATATATATATATATATATATATATATATATATATATATATATATATATGTTATCAATTATTATAACTAAAATGAAAAAACTTATGAAAACAAGTCTTGTAACAATTTATTATTTATCGAAAAAAATTTTTAAGATAATAGTGTCCTTAATAAATCTTATTTGTAAAATCAATTAAAAGATTTTTTAATTAAATAATGTCAGTTTTATTTTTTATTTTACGGTTCGGAAATCAGTAATAGCTAAAAAAATTATGATGATCATTCTCTAAGGAATACTGCTAATAAAAGAATCTAGGTTGAAAATTTATTTATTGAAATTTAATTAAATAAATTTAGAGATAAAATATGTTCAAAAACTATATTCTTAATAAGATTTCCTATAAAACAAAATTTCAAAAATAATTCAATTAATATGAACAAGTCCTGAAAGTTTCATAAAAATTTGACGATTATTTTATTTTTGCAGGAGTTTCTAAATGTTTTTTTTTTTATAAAAAAAATGCGCAAAAACAAAAACACTAATCGTAAATATTAGGCCGACCTCTTATACACATAAAAAAATTCTAACTAAAATTTCAAACGTGGTAGAAAAGATTAAAACATTTAATAAAACAATAAACAATGCCTTGGTCTTTCCTCTTAATAATAATATAAACATTTTAACTATGAAATTTTGCTTTTATTAAGTTTTGAGGTAAATGTTCGTTTTAAGTCCCTTCGCTTTTCCCCTTCAAATTTATTCAAAGTAGCATTACCTCTGTGCAAATGTAAATGCTGAACTCAAATCAAGTG
Source organism: Ascarosepion bandense (assembly GCA_037127315.1). Classification (NCBI taxonomy): domain Eukaryota; kingdom Metazoa; phylum Mollusca; class Cephalopoda; order Sepiida; family Sepiidae; genus Ascarosepion; species Ascarosepion bandense. The sequence continues at coordinate 1,485,935 of JBBBDQ010001947.1, forward strand.
TTAGTTATTGAAGAAACTTACCTTCTTTTTTTTTTTTTTTATCTAAATGTCCATAAAAGAACGAACTATATCTCGCACTTTTTCTCTCCCGTAACTCTCACGAAGTCATGTAATTAACTGCAGAATGACGTACTGCGTATGTGCACTAATTTTTGTCGATTTTTCTTCATTTACTGATACTTTCGGCAGTGTACTTCCGGGAATGAAAGCAATGCGCTATTGTATTTCTACGCTTATTACTTTCATTAGCGGAAGAATATCGCCGGAAGTTTCAGTAAAGGAATAAAAGCGACCAAAATTCAAAACAAAATTTCTGCCTACGTAGAACGTCATTCTGCAGTTAATTACATGACTTCGTGAGAGTTACGGGAGAGAAAAGGTGCAAGATATAGTTCTTTTTTTTATGGACATTTAGATAAAAAAGGTAAGTTTCTTCAATAACTAATTGTTGATTTGAGTTCAGCATATACATTTGCTATTTTGGATAAATTTGAAGTGGGGAAAAGCGAATGGACTTAAAACGAACATTTGCCAGTTCTGAGACTACTTTTTTTATCAGGTGACGATATTTTACTAACAGTATGAACATTTCTTTACCAATGGGTTGCAAGAACTGCAACACCGATGAGAGAAGTGTGTAGACTTCAAGGGGGACTATGCTGAAAAAATAAACCACATTTGGTCCTATTCCATGAGGATATCTTAGTCAGCCTATGAACATTCTAGCTGCCTCGTAATTTATATAGAAATCTAATGGTGATTGACATACGTTTTCATTGATAGAATCTGGAGAATTGAACGAATACTGAGCAGAGATTTTTAGAGATAACTTCCCAACCGCTGTAATGTAGATCCGCTGCCTTCTCTATAATTGTCTTTATGAAAAAACATATAATAAGCTTTCCATTTTGGTACCTCGACTTTATCAATAGTACTAGATTGGCAGCTAGGTCTCAACGTTTTACTGTTGAAATTTATAGATGTTACCGAAAGATCTACTAAGAACATTTTCTTCACCTGCAGGTCTCGCCTATGCAATTTTCTTTTGGCTTTCTGTAAAGTACGGTTTTGAAAAATTTAAAGGCAACGTCCATAACAGACTCTCTTTTAGATACCTCTTCTTTTAAGGTCCATTCACGTTACCAAATTTTCTTCTTGACAAGCCCCAAAGGAGAGTCTGTAATGTGATAGGTACTGATCTGGCGACTCGACTGCAGCCACTTCACCATCGTCGAAATGTGGCCTCCCTTTGTCTCTTCTACAAATACTTTCATGGCTTCTGCTCGGATGAGCTTAAGTCACTGATGCCTTCTCAACAGGTGTTTACTCGTGCAACCAGACTGGCAACTGGGTCCCACCCATTCACAGTCAAGTTAGCCAAATGCAGAAGACAATTCTACTTCTGCAGCTTCCTCTCTCGCACTTCCCGCCTGTGGAACTCACTCCCGTATTCTTGCTTTCCTGACGGCTACAACCTCCAGAAATTTAAATGCAAAGTCAATACTCATCTACTAACCACTGGACTCTAGCTCTCTCCCTACCCCCGTATAACCTTCCCTTTCTCTCCACCTATGTATCTGTCATCGCATCTGCTTTCTCAGCTTTCTATTGTTCCTTTCTAACTAGCTTGTACTCCTCACTCTTTTCTAATTAATCTTTTTACATTTATGTAACTCCCTGCACATCAGTGGCGTTTCCGCCTTGCTCGGGGTGAAATGATTAAAAAAAAAAAAAATTTTTTTCCAACCTCAGTGGGCCCTTTCCGGTTTTCATTTTAAACGAGGGGAGGGAAATTATTGAAAGAAATTACAATTCAAATTAGTAGCAGCGACATCCCCATTTCTTTTTTTCACTACACGATACAGGGATCGAACTTACGACCACAATATAATTAGATCATCTTAAGTCGTACATTTATCCAGTTTCAGCTTTATTTTTTATATCTATAAATTGTTTCCTTCAGTTTCTTCCTTCCTACATTCTTTTTTCTCTCCCACCTTCCTGCCTCCCTCCCTCCCTCCCTCCCTTCCTTCCTTCCTTCCTTCCTTCCTTCCATCCTTCCTTCCTTCTTATTCTCCTTCTCTCTTTCCGCACTTTTTCTTCCTTCCCATACTCCTTCCTTCCTTCCTTCCTTCCTTCCTTCCTTCTTATTCTCCTTCTCTCTTTCCGCACTTTTTCTTCCTTCCCATACTCCTTCCTTTCTTCCTTCCTTCCTTCCTTCCTTCCTATTCTTCTTCCTCTATTTCCACACCTTTCTTCCTTCACACACTCCTTCCTTCCTTTCTTCATACACGTTCCTTCCTTCCTTCCTTCCTTCCTTCCTTCCTTCCTTCCTTCCTTCCTTCCTTCCTTCCCACATTTCTACCCTCCTTCCTCTCTTCCCGCACTGTTTCTTCCTTCCCATACGCCTTCCTTTCTTCCTTCTTTTCTTCCTTCTTTCTTACTCTTCTTCCTCTATTTCCACGCACCTTTCTTCCTTCACACACTCTTTCCTTCCTTCTTTCCAGCCTTCCTTCCTTCCTTCCTTCCTTCCTTCCCGCACTTTTTCTTCCTTCCTTCCTTCCTTCCTTCCTTCCTTCCTTCTTACTCTTCTTCCTTCCTTCCTTCCTTCCTTCCTTCCTTCCTTCCTTCCTTCCTTCCTTCCTTCACTCATTCACACAGGCATTCTAGGACCTCCTGAGTGAAATCTCAGTAAATATTAATGATTACCTTCAAGTTTCCTATCAAATGAAATAACCTGACCATCAGGTTCATCGTCCATATCATTAAACAACTGTCATTCCGTCATCAGCTTTCATCACCGTTTCCATCTTCTGGAAAGGATTGGGAACAGCAGAAACGAAACCTTCGCCAACAAAGGTCGAAGGTATACTATAAAGAAGACATCATATGAGTCGTGAAAGCTCAGGTAGTCGACAGTTTTCTAATGATAAACTTGCTGCAACGTAATTATTTCTTGAAATTATGGACTTTCCAAAGGCATCAGACGGCATTGTATCGTTATTCGCGCCAAGGATACGGCTTTAGTCTGACGTCAGTAAATTTGTAAGTTAGTCAGCGCGTGATTTACGCCCTGTCATCCTTTGTTTCTTTTATGTGCAATGTTCCTTTCAGGTCGTAGACGATCATGGACCTCCACTTACCCCTATCCTTTTTAGTTCTCAACACCTTTTCACTTGGTATCTCTCCCAGACCCCACTCCGCAATCCGTTTGCACAAGCCCATCAAGTATGTCTTGCGTTGCTTTCTCTTGTCTCTCTTTTCCGCTATGTATCCTATGAGTATTAGATTCTCCAGATCTCCCTTCTTCATTACATCTACTAGTAATCTTAGATGTCTATTTATGATGTTAAGTATAAGTTTCCTTTTCATTTGCATTACAGGTTGACGTTGCTCACATGTTCGGTCTATGGTATCCTCAGCATCCTTCTGTAGAACCACATTTCTGTTGCTTCGTGTCTCTCCTTCATCTTTGAGAAGGTTGTTGAGCATTCGCTGCCATACAGGAAGACAGATATCACATAACAGTTCAGTACTCTTTTCTTTGTTTCCAATGAAATCTTCCTGTCTCTCAACACTCTACTTAGCTTCTGAAAGGCGTCTTTGGCCATGCCAATACGCCTTCGTATCTCAGTGTCACATTTACCGTCCTCTGTCAGAACACTTCCGATGTATTTAAATATCTGCACCTGCGTTATTTTAGTATCCCCATTGGCATTTTGGGCTTCATTTTTTGCTGATGACCATGCATTCAGCTCTGTCATTACATCAGATAAATAATGAACAATAACGTTTTTATTCTAAGGTCAGGTGGAAGAAAAATATCGAAAGATGCTTTCAATGAGAAAAAGTAAATATGCATAAAAAGAAGAATAAATAAAGAAATAAATCAATTCCGTTGAGTGGGTTACATGTCCAGAATGCGTCCCACACATAATTCTAACGTGTCATCCTGTTTGGAGAAATCGCCAGCGCCAAGAGGCTACGCGGAGGCCAAAACAGAATCAGTTGACACAGTCAAGCAGTGACAAATCGGCCTAGGGCCATCCGAGGTGGGGAGCGAGATTTTCGAGTTCAGCTGTCAACATAAAATGATGATCTGTCACGAGTTGGCACGAATTTCCTAAATGCGTCTACCACCCACGCTTCTGTGCTGCTCCTGCTCACAACTCTCCAGTAGTAGGCTGCGCCTTCATGGCTGTCCTTGTCACCGCCACTAGAGGAGTAAAAGGGGGATAAATAGAGGGGATGAAGATTGTGATGTCCGAATGCAAGCGGGTGCCGAGTCAGTCAGTCAGTTAAGTGCCATACGTGAAACACGCTTGGGCGATCATGTCTCGAAAGAGACATGACTGACTGGGCAGAAGATTATCCCGCAGTAGGTTGCCATTGCTTTCTACGGTAGACTGGTTGCTAGCCAAGGCTATAGAACCCAATCTGTATCCGAGCCGATATCCACTGGACCACAACGCACATCCGGGTGCCGATTAGATGACTAAAAAAATAGAGGAGGCGATACTACTCCCATGGGTTTAATGTCTGCTTCCTCAAAATGCAATACCTTGTCAATTGTTGGATATTGGTAAATAGCAAGTGATTTGACACAAGTAGATTGGTGCAGTCACTCCAGATGAACGGAAAAACTATTTAGCGATCTAATAGAATCCACTCATGCAAATGCGTTGGACTGGTCTATTATAGTATAGTGGACTAACCCACCTTCTGAATTGGAAACATTCCTATTAATGAGGCAGATTACGTGAAGGGGACAAAAAGAAGGTAGCCATGTTAGAAGGCAAGTTATTTGATTTCTGCAGTCAATATTGAATGACTTTCTCTTATATCGACTTACTTCTTTAAATAAAAACCTGCATTCATGATTATGATGATTTTCTTGCTTAGATGCGACACAAGGCTGAAAAATGAAGCATCAGTAAAGATCGAGCCTTCTACTCAGTCGTAAACGTTCTAACGAGACAATCTTACTAACCATTACACCACGCCGGGTTGCCCAATGATTTTTAAGCGTAGCGTAGATGTGGCACAAGGCTATGATTTTCTAAGAGTAACTTAGATGCGCCACAACGCCGATAGTATAAGGCACCCAGTAAGGATCGATCTTTCTACTCAGTCGTAATTGCTTAAGGGAAACAATCATGCTTACAGGTGATTTTCTTAGATGTTACAATAATTTTGCAATAATTTTCTTAGATGTTACAATAATTTTGCGATAATTTTCTTAGATGTTACAATAATTTTGCGATAATTTTCTTAGATGTTACAATAATTTTGCGATAATTTTCTTAGATGTTACAATAATTTTGCAATAATTTTCTTAGATGTTACAATAATTTTGCAATAATTTTCTTAGATGTTACAATAATTTTGCAATAATTTTCTTAGATGTTGCAATAATTTTGCAATAATTTTTAGATGTTACAATAATTTTGCAATAATTTTCTTAGATGTTGAAATAATTTTGCAATAATTTTCTTAGGTGTTGCAATAATTTTGCAATAATTTTCTTAGATGTTACAATAATTTTTTTAAATGTTGCAATAATTTTCTTAGATGTAATACTTTTGCAATAATTTTCTTAGAAGTTGCAATCATTTTCTTAGATATTGCAATAGTTTTGGAATAATTTTCTTAGATGTTGCAATAGTTTTGCAATAATTTTCTTAGGTGTTGCAATAATTTTGCAATAATTTTCTTAGGTGTTGCAATAATCTTGCAATAATTTTCTTAGATGTTACAATAACTTTCTTAAATGCTGTAATAATATTCTTAAATGTTGTAATAATTTTGCAATAATTTTCTTAGAAGTTGCAATAATTTTCTTAGATGTTGCAATAGTTTTGGAATAATTTTCTTAGACGTTGCAATAATTTTGCAATAATTTTCTTAGATGTTACAATAATTTTCTAAGTTGTAATAATTTTGCAATAATTTTTAGATGTTACAATAATTTTGCAATAATTTTCTTAGATGTTGAAATAATTTTGCAATAATTTTCTTAGGTGTTGCAATAATTTTGCAATAATTTTCTTAGATGTTACAATAATTTTTTTAAATGTTGCAATAATTTTCTTAGATGTAATACTTTTGCAATAATTTTCTTAGAAGTTGCAATCATTTTCTTAGATATTGCAATAGTTTTGGAATAATTTTCTTAGATGTTGCAATAGTTTTGGAATAATTTTCTTAGATGTTGCAATAATTTTGCAATAATTTTCTTAGATGTTGCAATAATTTTGCAATAATTTTCTTAGGTGTTGCAATAATTTTGCAATAATTTTCTTAGATGTTACAATAACTTTCTTAAATGCTGTAATAATTTTCTTAAATGTTGTAATAATTTTGCAATAATTTTCTTAGAAGTTGCAATAATTTTCTTAGATGTTGCAATAGTTTTGGAATAATTTTCTTAGATGTTGCAATAATTTTGCAATAATTTTCTTAGATGTTGCAATAATTTTGCATTAATTTTCTTAGATGTTACAATAATTTTGCAATAATTTTCTTAGATATTACAATAATTTTCTTAGTTGTTGTAATAATTTTGCAATAATTTTCTTAGATGTTGCTATAATTTTGCAATAATTTCTTTAGATGTTGCAATAATTTTGCATTAATTTCCTTCGATGTTGCAATAATTTTGCAATAATTTTCTTAGATGTTGCAATAGTTTTCCAAGTGTAACTTAGATGTAGCACAATTCAGAAAGTGTGGAGTATCCAACGAGTTTCGTACCTACTATTCAGTCGCAATTGATCTAGAAAGAAGAGCTTGTTAGGTGACCCTGCATTCATACTTATGAATTCTAATATTCTGAAAACGTTGTTTCGCACAACTGTTTAATGATGCAATGGGACGATTTCCAGTGATATTTTATAGTCGTGACAATAGCAATCAGGAAATAAATATTGCGATTAATTAGAAAATAAAATATTAAATAAGAAAATATTGAACATGGATTGATCGAAGAATTTTATTTTTGCAGTGAATATTGGACAATATCAACAAAGATGAAAGGAAAACTTGTAGCAGCTGAAATATGGTTCTGCAGAAGGATGCTGTGGATATCGTGGACCGAGCATATGAGCAATGATGAGGTGTTGGAAAGGATGGAAACGAAAAGGAAATTAGTATTGAGCATCAGGAAGAGACAAATGAAGTTTCTGGGACATGCAATGAAGAAGGAGGGCTTAGAGAACCTGATACTAACAGGCCAGATAGAGGGAAAAAGAGACAGAGGAGGTCAGCGGATAACATATTTGAAGGTCCTGAGCAGGTGGATGACAGAACGGGGGCTGCTAGATGTTACAGGAGAAAGCGTGCTAAGAGCCACCAGGGATAGGGAGACGTGGAAGGCTATGATCGCCTACGTCCTGAAAGGACAAGGTACATTGAAGAAGAAGAAGAAGATTGTAGCCTGATTAATGAAGGATGCTTAGACAGACTCCCCTACCCACTACATTGACTGAGATTAAAACCGCATTGCACATCGCGTTAGTTCCGTACAACTCTATAAGCCATAGCAATTACACCGTACATAGCACAATTATTTTTTTTTGCTTCTTGCGAGGGCATTTTTTCCTTTACGGTAATAAAAAAACAACAAGTGTCTAAAATGCACCTTATAATCTTCCACTTTCATAGGGATACAAAATTGATACGAATAAATTAATTTTAAACTTTCCTTCTCAGAAGATAGTTAGAAGTGAGGTCTAATAGGACATGTAAGCATAATATATAAAATTTGACGTGTACTAACGTGTTGGACAATGGCGTACTAAAAATTCCACATGGTATTTCTGGCCAACCCAATAATGAAATCATTTTATTTGCCAATGAAACGAAACTAAATTTGTTCATGAATTTGATAAGTTCTAGCTAACAGCTATAGACAAAATTTATTATGAATTTCAGTTTACACGGAAAACCGAACGCGAATTACGATAGCAAAATTTGCTTTTCAAAAGTTAAGCAAAATATTAAAAAGCAGAAAAATTTTGCTGAAACCAAATAATATGAGTACTGAGCTGCTACATAATATCAGCCCTCCTATACGGCACTGTGGATGTGTGTTGTGGTGCAGTGGAAATCGACACGGAACGACAAATCGAGGGGCAGAGTTCGAATTCCAGTTGAATTCCTTGCATCTACCTACGCACAAATACTCTTGGGAAAGGTATTAGTCCATCTTTTCTGAATGGACATGGCAAACAGAAGAAGACGACCATTTTGTGAACCTCCATCCGATTGCTAAACCTAAGCCTAAGCTGCTCTCACTTAGCGACTCAGAAAAGCGTTATGCACTCATCGAATAGAACCTCTGGCAAACACATGAGTATGTGACATTTTCTTATTATATTCTAAGGACAGTATTTTACTCTAAAGGCAGGCCATCACCGAATAATACAATGTACGGACCTGTGAAAAGTCTCAACAAGATTCTGTATATTATGCCTACCGGTAATATCATGAGCCCCATTCAATGAACCAATACCAGACAACTTTGACACACAGCCTACCAAAACTACCAGCCGCACAGGTCGGTTGTTGAAACCTAACAAACATCTAAATATGCTTTATTATTAACATTTATTCATGAACTCTGAAATTTCTAAATAAACATTTTAAGTTTCTATGTAGACTCACAGCCTACAAAACTACCAGCCACAAAGGTCGGTTGTTGAAACCTAACAAACATCTAAATATGCTTTATTTTTAACATTTATTCATGAACTCTGAAATTTCTAAATAAACATTTTAAATTTCAATGTAAAAAGTTATATATCCATAAATACACTACCGGCCATAATTATTAGGCCACCCCAGTTTCTTTTTAAAGAAATTATGTATTTCAAACTATTTATTGCCAAGTAGATAATTCTAAATGAAAATAGAATAGTTATTTTGTTCTTATTACTTTGCAAAATTTTACAAGGCAAGGAAGCAAAGATGAACTCGTCGGAATCACCCTAAATTTTCTTCATTCTTTCATTGATGAAACTGCAATATAGGTAATTATTAAATATTTATAAATTCATTTGATGCAGATGTTATTGTGCAGTATTAAGAAAATACTTACTTATTTTAAGAAAAATATTAATCCGTCTCTTCCTTCCAGCTATGGGTTAATAACAGAACAGATTGGGTTCTATAGCCTTGGTCGGAAATCAATCTACCGCAGAAAGTAATGGCAAACTACTGTGGAAAAATCTTCTGCCCAGTTAGTCATATCTCGTGACATGATCGCCCAAGAATATATCACGTATGGCACTTAACTGACAGACCTATTGCAGACCACTGCGCAGGTACATTTGTGTTCGTTTAAGGGTAAATTTTTTATTTGTTCTGCGAAAACCTTTACCCCTACAATTCTTTCCAAAATATCCTTATTTCCGTGCAAATGTAAATGCTGAACTCAAATCGATAATTCTTTATTGATCAGACCTACCTTTTCTCACGTTAATGACCAGAAAAATATCGAACTTCTTGTCGCTGTTTACTTCACCCCGTAACCACGTTTCAAAAATGTTATTCACTGCAGAATGACTTCACACGTAGTTTGCCGATTTTTCGGCATTTTACTTCCTTTTTGCTATTACTACGCAGAAATTGAGTTCCGAAACCAAACAAATCGTTGAGTAATTGCTCAAAGGAAGTAAACAGGCAGAAATAAGTATCCTACGCCTCAAGTCATTCAGCGGTGAATCAGATATGCGAACGGTGGTAAGGGGTGAGATATAATTCAATATTTTTCTGGTCATTAACTTGAAAAAAGGTAAGTTTCTTCAATAAACAATTATCGATTTGAGTTCAGCCTATACATTTTCACGGAATTAAGGATGTTTTGGAAAGATTTGACGGGGTAAAGACCTTCGGGGAACAAACAAACATTTACCCGTTTAACATGCACAGAGCCCATTTGTGGTTTATACTGCAACTATGCGGTACGGACCTTAGTTTCAGTTTCTGGAAGAGGGCGTATTATCTGGCGAAATCAACAATCTGAACAAGGCTAGCACGGTCAAACTGTCGGTCCGGATGATTGTGACTTTTTGTTAGCACACCCATCGACGACTCTCAGAAAATTCCGTCTACTAAATTTCACGCGCCAGACATAATTCAAATCGTGGTATATTTTTCGGGCACTTTCTATTATTAGCATACGCAGGTATTGCCACCACCAGCCCGATAACATACTGACCAAATCGGCAGGATCTCATGGTCAGAAAGAGTATATTTTAACCTCTCAGCCAAGTGCCCTTGATTCTATAATAATAAAAGAATTAAACAAAATATGGGTACACTACCGGCCATAATTATTAGGCAACTCCAGTGTTTTAAAAAAATGATCTATTTCAAAGTATTTGTTGCCAAGTGAATAATTGTAAATGAAAATAGAATGGTTCTTTTGTTAATACTGCACAATAACATGTGCATCAAATGAATTTATAAATATTTAATAATTACCTATATTGCAGTATCATCAATGAAAGAATGAGGAAAATGTAGGGTGATTCCGACGAGTTCATCTTTGCTTCCTTGCCTTGTAAAATTTTGCGTAAGTGAATGCAACGAATTCAACTTGAATTCGAATTCGGCTCTCCGGTTTCTGGTTCCGATATGATATCCACTGCACCACAAGGTAGCCGTCCTATATAGCAAACATACTCGGATGCGAAAGGCCAACCATTATAGAATCGATTATTCTTCACTGCTATTGACTGGAATGTCATTATCGTTGAATGCCGTATGATAATTTCGATGTCATGGTCTTCTAAATGTTTGTTTTCGAATAAATCTTGAGATAATTCCTCGTATTTCAAAGATAATATTTCAGCAGCCATTCTTGTTTTCTATGGAAAACTGTATTGTATCATTCTACCAAGGAGGGAAAGCCAAATACGCTAAATAGAATTTAGTCTTTAAAATGCAAAAAACACATGTAAGGACACATTAGTCAGCCAGTTAAGTGCCATACGTGATACACACTTGGGTGATCATGTCTCTTTTGGAATATGACTGACTGGGCTGATGATTTTCTCGGTGTCGTTACTCTCTGCTGATTGCCAACAAAGGCTACAGAATCCAATAGGAGCTGCTATTTAACCGATAGCTGGTGCAAGAAGAGATAGATTGATACCTTTTCCAAGGGTAATAGTGCGTAAGTGAATGCAATGAATTCGATTGGATTTCCAACTCGGTTCTCCGATTTCTCGTTCCGAACGCGTTATTCGCCGCCCCACAGTGCACATCCAACGACACATCGTTGTTAATTAAAGAATAAATATCGGGGGAGTTGAAATTTAATTAAGTATAATTTAATTAAATTATGTTTAATATAATCAAATTTAATTAAAGCTAAAATAGAATAAATTTCAGGGAAATGGTGAAAACATTGAATTAAAACTTTTGTTGATTTAAGGGAAATTACTCTTCGTAAAATTAACATTTCTGAAAAGGCAATTTTAGTTTGATTATCACCATTTTCAACACGAACAAAGTTTTAAATAAAATCTGGTATCATTTTGTTCATATATTCCGATTAAGACGTGCGTTGGGTTGCAATGAGTTTTGGCTCGGAATAAGACAATCGAAGAACCGAATTGGAAATCCAGTTGAATTCATTGCATTCACTTACGCACAAATACCCTAAGGAAATATATTAATTCAACATTTTCTCTCCAGCTATGGGTTAAATAGGAGAAGAGATTGGATTATATAGCCTTGGTTTGCAACCAGTATACCGCAGAAAGAAATGGCAACCCACTCCGGGACACTCTTCTGCCAAGTCCGTTATGGATCGAAAGAGACATGATCGCCCCACATATATATCATTATGATAATTCACTGAGTGATTCTGATCACACTAATATATATATTTTTATTTCTGGTAAAGTCTTTCAGCTGACCAATTGTAAAAATATTGACGGTATTTTAGTTTTAAAAGTTTCTGGGGGCTCTTAGCACGCCTTCTCTTGTTACAACATGCAAACCTCGGTCCATCATCCACCTGATTATGTCCTTCAAATATGTTATCCGTTGCTTTCCCCTGTCTCTTTTACCCTCTATCTGGCCTGTTAGTATCAGGTTCTCCAAGTCTTCCTTCCTCATAGCATGTTCCAGGAACTTCAGCTGTCTCTTCCTGATGCTCAGAATTAATTTCCTTTTTGTTTCCATCATTTCTAAGACGTCATCATTGCTCGCGTGCTTGATCCATGATATTCACAGCATCCTTCTGTAGAACCACATTTCAGTTGCTTCAAATTTTGCCTTCATCTTTGATGGTATTGTCCAGCATTCACTGCCATATTGAAGAACTGACAACACATAGCCATCCAGTACTCTCTTCTTTGTTTCTAGCGAAATTGTCCTGTTTCTAAATACTTTACTTAACATCTGGAATGCTTCCTTCGCCATGCCAATTCGCCTTCGGATCTTTGTGTTGCACTTTCCGTCTTCTGTAATAATACTTCCCAGGTATTTAAATTTATGTACCTGCTTGATTCTAGCATGCCCGACCTGTATTTGGCATATTGAGCTGCCCTTTATACTGATGACCATGTATTCGGTTTTCTTGCAGTTTATTTGTAGTCCTTTCTTATCACTCTCTTCAGCTACCTTCTGTAGGAGGTCTTGTAGTTTCCTTTCCGTGTCTGTGGAGTGAAAACGAATAAAAAGGCATTAGAATGAACCGAAAACCCAATCCAAAACCGAAAGCAAGAGATAAGCCTTTCAAAAGACCAGGGAAGAGTGTGCACCATCAAAAACATAGTCGACTATGCCTGTGTTTAGGGATGCAAACACTATATCAATGATGTTTAAAACTAAAATACCGTCAAAATTTTTACAATTGGTCAGCTGAAAGACTTTACCAGAAATAAAAAAATATATATTAGTGTGATCAGAATCACTCAGTGAATTACCATAATGATACATGTGTGGGGCGATCATGTCTCTTTCGATCCATAACGTTTGCAACTCATTTGGTGCTCTCGTTTGTCCTGCTATATACCTATAGCTTGGGGGGAGAAGTAATGGATTTATACCTTTCTCAAGGGTACGTAATACTTGATTTCTCAATCCGAGCCACTCCCCATTACAACATTTCTAAGTTACATATTTTAGAGAGATTGAATGTCTTTTTCAACATGTCCTTTCAGGCGATCATGCGTCTCAACAATTTACTGTTTTTGTTGCTCTATTAATATTTTATACACTACTATCCCTCATGGTCCTTGTCCTGACAACCATTCACACGAGTTATAAATGTAACTTAATATTTACCCGTACCTCACTACAAAGGTTAGGTGTGGCACAAGGTTGATTACTGCTTAGGGCATTCAGATCGTTTGGGCAAAAATTACTGTATACCCCGCATACGCGGGGGCGGGCTCTAGTCTGCTTTCCTAAAGACGATGCTATGCCGTAGGGTAGAGTCTAAATCGATATTTCTCACTCCTTCTATGATTTCATTTTGCTTTGTGAGTTTTAAGTTCTCAAGGTCTTATTGTCTTATAACATAACCCTAATATGACGACTGTCCATTTTAGATTGTAAGTTATCCATTCCTTGTTTTCCTCATCAATTCTTCAGTGAGCACGTCTTATACCCATGATATTTTCAGCATTTTTAGACGAAAATGCCATTGTTACAATCTGTCTCGTCTTTCTCAGATATGGACTAAATATTAGGAACTGTAAATTGAAAAAAATCATTGTTTTCTTCAACAAATTGGTAATACAGTATTCAAGCTTACGAGACAATAGCCTAGTGAGCCAAAGTGTTGGTTCTTGAATTTGGTAATATAATAACTATGAGTTCAATCCCTGAGCCGTGCAGTGAGTACTTGTAAACAGGGCTAGCAATAACTGAGCAGCACTAAAGATAAGGACTAGACGAGATATCTCTAGACACGGGCAGTGGAATGTAAACACTCAATCTCGCAGATTAAATATAGAGTTCACTTCGAAATTCCATGTAGGTTACTGCATCGACATACACCTGATGAAAGACCGAGGGCGCAACAACCGAAATGTTGTGATACAAAAACGAGGACAGTCGTCTGGTTTTAAATAGTGTAAACAATATTTTATTCACCAAGGATTAATTAATATTGATGTCGTAAAATCGAAATGCTTATATGGATAAGACGAAAATTATAAATTTTTGCCGTCGGAATTAACATAGAATCTAAAAATTCAGTTTATTTATTTAAATTAGGGCCCCTAAATTTACTGTCCTACACTCAGAAAATTTAAATCGAAGGTCATCATGTCGTTTTTTGTTTTGTTTTTGTAAACTCACTATTGTAACCATGACATCAGCGTTAAAATTTTAACATTGTAATCTTTACTCTCTCTCTCTCTCTCTCTCTCTCTCTCTCTCTCCCTCTCCCTCTCTCTCTCTCTCTCCCTCTCTCTCTCCCTCTCTCTCCCTCTCCCTCTCTCTCCCTCTCCCTCTCTCTCCCTCTCTCTCTCTCTCTCTCTCTCTCCCCCTCTCTCTCTCTCTCCCTCTCTCCCCCCCCCCTCTCTCTCTCCCTCTCTCTCTCTCTCTCTCTCTCTCTCTCTCTCTCTCTCTCTCTCTCAGCAACAAAATATTTTCTTTCTTTGCCTTCCTTCCACTATTCCTTCCGTCTGGAAAATTTCAACTTATTCATTTTTGTTAAAAAGTTTGGTCTGATATTCACGAAATAAGTTATCACTGATGGATTTATAAATGTATCCGGCTTATTTTCCTATATTACGTATATATATATATATATATATATATATATATATATATATATATATATATATATGATCAAGTCCCAAGGAGGCATCTACGCAGATGACACTACAATATACTCCCGCTCCTGTAAGAAACCTGTCGTGGCGGACAGACATAATCTCGCTGCTGACCTTGAGCGGGATCTACACTCTGTGGTGAACTGGGGCAAGAAGTGGCTTGTCAACTTCAATTCATCTAAGACCAAGCTGTTGTCTATCAACCATTACAGGCAACCTCTTCTGCCTCCCATAAGCATGGACCAAGTGATTCTCCCTGAGAGTAATACACTACGCCTCCTCGGACTTACCCTGTCCTCAGACCTCAAATGGAACCACTATATTGAATCCATAGCAAAATCTACTGCTAAGAAGATTGGGTCACTATGTCGATCCAGGATGTTTTTTCCACCTGAATCCATCCTGCATATATACAAGTCAACCATCCGACCGTGCATGGAGTACTGCTGCCATTTATGGTCAGGTGCCCCTGCCGTTCTCCTCAGTGTTCTTGACAAGCTCCAAAGGAGAGTCTGTAATGTGATAGGTACTGATCTGGCGACTCGACTGCAGCCACATCTCCATCGTCGAAATTTGGCCTCCCTTTGTCTTTTCTATAAATACTTTCATGGCTTCTGCTCGGATGTGCTTAAGTCACTGATGCCTCCTCAACAGGTGTTTACTCGTGCAACCAGACTGGCAACTGGGTCCCACCCATTCACAGTCAGGTTAGCCAAATGCAGAAGACAATTCTACTCCTGCAGCTTCCTCTCTCGCACTTCCCGCCTGTGGAACTCACTCCCGTATTCTTGCTTTCCTGACGGCTACAACCTCCAGAAATTAAATGCAAAGTCAATACTCATCTACTAACCACTGGACTCTAGCTCTCTCCCCTCCCCTGTATAACCTTCTCTTTCTCTCCACTTATGTATCTGTCATCGCACCTGCTTTCTCAGCTTTCTATTGTTCCTTTCTAACTAGTTTGTACTCCTCACTCTTTTCTAATTAATCTTTTTACATTTATGTAACCCCCTGCACATCAGTTGCGTTTCCGCCTTGCTCGGGGTGAAATGATTAAATATATATATATATATATATATATATATATATATATAGATAGATAGATAGATAGATAGATAGATAGATAGATAGATAGATAGATATTACAATTCCAATATGTTTAAGCTTCAAAATATTACAATCCAAAATATTCTTAGGCTTTTAAAGGCCGTAAATTTATTTATTAAACTTAAAATAGACTGGTACAAGGTCTCAGTAAGGGGCCTCATTTCAGAATTTATTTCCCTGATTTTTATTCAAATCTTGTGAACCTTCTGTTATAATTTCAATTAAAATGAAACAGTGGAAATCAGGACGAAAAATAATTTAATTCACGTTTCAACTCAAACGAGAGTTAAAAGAAAAACTCTTAAACAATTTGTTGGAGCTGTGAACGCTGCCATAGAAATGGCGTCTTGTGTCGAAGTAAACAACCTCTAACATTTGCCAACTGAATACGAACAATACAAACAAAGCATCAATCAGCTGGCCCTCGTAAAAGCGAAAAGAAAAACAGAATGCAATAAAATTAAATTAAATAATAAAATGGAGTAAACAAGCTTAAATCCCTTTCATTAATCAGTTGTCTTTGTCACCTGCTACAGAGAACCCCAAATATGCTGAGTTTTCAACCTTCTTTTAAAATTAAGCCCAAATTAAAAACAATGCGGTGATTCCAAGGTCTGTAATTTGTTCGACCTCCTTCGTCAATCTGTTGGAAACGTCTGGCTTGTTAACTTCAGCGAAGCTCTTCATTATATGAATAAACAACTTTAAGTCAAGAAAAAAAAAGGATTTTAAGTCGAAAATTTCAACAATGTTTTATTTCTCTCTCGTTCGCATTTTATATTTGGTTTTCTTGTGTTTTACGAATTTCTCTCTTTGTATTCGTCTCTGCCAGTGAACTGGAGTTTTTCTTCTTTTTTTTTTTTCAGTTTTATTCTTCGTTAATTTTTTGTTCTGTTATTCTGTTATTCTCACAGCATCCCTGAACCTCGCTTTCGTTTATATTTGTTTTACTTTCTTTGTTTAAACATCAAGACCTTTTTTTATTTATTTATTTTGCTAATCTGTCATTATTATTTTCTTTTTTACCTTTTTCATGATTTGGGCAATCCTTTATATGAGCTTTCATTAAACTGCCTTGCGAATTTGTTTTGCCTTACGATTTCTGTTACAGCCACCTCGATGTAGCTAAATGGTTAGCGAGAGGCGTTTCTTCAACAGTCAGATCACTTTTCACTGGATATCGCATACAAAACGCAACTTTATCTGACCTAACAAAAACTGATGTCTTTTCATACTAAAGACTTCCCAATTCAAAGCTTAAGAGCCACTCAAGGTAAATAGTTATTGGAAGAGATTTTATATAAACTTAAGAGAAGACAAAGAAAGTTGAAAGTATGATGTTAGGTAGGAAAATAAAGGTTCACGTTTCACTTGTGATACTATTCCATGAGTTAGCATTTCTCGGTAAAAGGCTGTCAGAGAGAAACGTACTCTTAACAACTAAAATACGGAGGAATTATGTATGATTCGATCTCTTTGAGAAGAAGAAGCATGAGCAGTCCTAGTTTTAAAAGTCTGAACGGATGGAACAAAAGAATGCATTTCATTTAAATATTTGCCATGAAAATAACTATCTCTAGCGATAGGCTAGCAACGTTCTGTGTGCGGGTAAGGATTTATAGGATTGAAATAAGTAATCACCCATAAGGACGTAAAAGCTTTGGAAGTCTGTCAAGTTTGAAAACCGAAGATTGTAGAGCTCCAGTTCAGATATGTCAGCCATATTTCATTTTTGACTTAATTTGACACTAGTAAAAAAGGGCATGGCAGATGGAGTTAGTTACTTTCTGCAGCAGGAGAACGGGTCGACCAGCGTCTTTTGGATGATATTTGACGACATTTCTGATGACGTAAGCTTTCAACTTTGCTGATAGACCCAACCATTTACTCCTGTCTAGATAGTAACTCTGGTCAGTTTGATAAGGTCAAATTGACAACTGATATAAAAAACGATCAACAGTTTGTTGTTAAGTGGGATAAAGAATGGTATGTTAAATTTAACGCCTCTTAAACAAAACTACTGATAAACGGAATCAGTAAAACCCTAAACCAGTCAAACTGAAATCACCAAAATCTCTTAACATTTCTTTTACGAACATCCGGGGCATTCGTACTAACTTTTGTAGCGTAGAAGCTTTCCTCCACGAAAAGTCCCCTGACATCCTAGTGCTCTGTGAGACTAACTTCAACTCATCAATTCCCTCCTCTGACTTCTCGATTCCTAGTTATCTTCCCCTCTTTAGGAAGGATTCCACTGTACGCATGCATGGGCTGGGGTCTACGTTAGTGAACACCCTCCTATAGCTAGGGTGACATCACTCGAATCCACTGCAATATGTATGTATCCGTCTGTCACTTCTCAGTTCGGTTAGCTACCTTTTCTTCCTTTACCGTTCCCCCTCTTCTTCCGAATGCTCCCTTCTAAACAGCGGTTCTGACAATAGAGATACTTCCTACCACCCATTAGCTCACATATTTGTGTTCGGAGATCTTAACGCCCATCATGCTGAGTGGCTTAAAGACTCTGTTACTGATTTAGCAGGCATCCACGCCATGAACTTTGCCATTTCCCAATCCCTTACACAAGTAGTGGACTTCCCCACACGCTTTCCAAGCACTTCCTCTGGACACGCCTCTCTACTAGATATATGCTTTACCTCTGTACCTGACTCCTGCCAGGTCTCGCAGCTTTGCCCTCTCGGCAACATTGACCATGCTGTTGTCTCTCTTAATATTTCTTTCCAATCTCACTCCCTCCCCCCAGGAACCTCCTACTTATAGGATCTCCTACTGCTACCAAAGACCTGACTGGGACGCCTTCCGCGACTTCCTACGTGACGTCCCTTGGGGAAAAGTGTTCGATCTCCCAGTTGATGACTGTGCCTCTGAGATATCGTCCTGGATAAAAGCTGACATTGATGCCTTCATACCTACCAGGATATTTCGTCTCAAACCTCTTTCCTCCCCTTGGTACTCTCCTGCCTGTTCTGCCGCCATTGCCCACAGGAATCCCTACTTTCGACTATTTCGGAGACAGTCATCTGACCACAATAGGCGCCTATTCACGTCTGCTCGTAATGAGTGCAAGAGAATCCTGAATGACGCCAAGCGGTTGTTTGCTGAGAGAATGAGACAGTGCATAGCTGACCGCAAGTTCGGCTTCAAGGACTATTGGCGGTTATGCAAATGGGTGCTGAACAATAGAAAATCCTCTATCCCTCCTTTAATCAATGAATTTGAGGTCCTCACATCATCAGCGGACAAGGCAGAGTGCTTTGCTCGCAGATTCTCATCCAACTCAACATCTGACTCATCTGGATTACCCTCACCCGACTTCCCTATTAGAACTGAGGCTAAACTGTACGATATATACATTACCCCGACAGTAGTATCCCGTGTAATATCAAAACTTGACCCTCATAAAGCGAGCAGTGGTGATAGAATCCCGGTGTATGTGCTTAAGAAATGTGGCCTCAAACTCTCCTCCGTTCTCTCTAAACAGTATAACTACTGCCTCTCTGCTTCCTGTTTTCCTGCACGATGGAAGTCCTCTTCTGTCGTTCCTGTATTCAAGAACTATAGTGAACCCTCGGACCCATCCAAATACCACCCTATCAGCCTTCTACCAATTTTCGGGAAGGTGGTGTTCGAGGCCATTATTAATGCTGAAATAATTCAGCATCTTACTGCACATAAACTCTTCTCCGACAGGCAGTATGGCTTCCGCTTTGCCAGGTCCACGGCCGACATGCTAACGACCATTACGGAGTACATGTTCCAGGCCCTTGAGGAGTCCGGCGAGGCTTGTGCTGTTGCTCTGGATATCTCCAAGGCTTTTGACAGGGTTTGGCACGCTGGCATTCTATGCAAGCTACGGGGTTACGGTATCACCGGACGATTGTTTGATCTAATCCAATCCTTCCTAAATAACCGCATAATGAAGGTCGTCCTGAATGGGCATGCTTCCAAATCTTACTGCAAAAACGCTGTGTCCCTCAGGAATCTATCCTAGGCCCGACGCTCTTCCTTATTTTCATAAATGACCTCCCAAACGAGATCAAGAGCCAGATAGGCATCTACGCAGATGACACCACAATTTACTCTCGCATCAGTAAGAAACCCGGCGCGGCGGACAAACATAATCTCGCTGCTGTTCTTGAGAGGGATCTACATTCTGTGGTGAATTGGGGTAAAAAGTTGCTTGTACATTTCAATGCGTCTAAGACCAAGCTGCTGTCTGTCAATCATCACAGGCAACCACTCCTGGCTCCCATAAGCATGGACCAAGCGAGTCTCCCCGAGAGTAATGCACTGCGGCTCCTTGGCCTTACACACTCTTCTGATCTCAAGTGGAACCATTACATTGAGTCAATAGCTAAATCCACTGCTAGGAAGGTTGGGTCACTATGTCGAGCCAGGATGGTTTTCCCGCCTGAAATCATCCTGCATATATAGAAATCAACCATTCGTCCGTGCATGGAGTACTGCTGCCATATATGGTCAGGCGCCCCCGCTGTTCACCTCGGTGCTCTTGACAGGCTCCAAAAGAAAATCATTAATGTGATAGGTACTGACTTGGCGGCTCAACTACAGCCACTTTGCTACCGACGGCATGTGCCTTCCCTTTGTCTGTTCTATAAATACTTGCATGGCTTCTGCTCCAACGAACTTAAGACACTGGTGCCTCTGCATCAGGTGTTTAATCCTGCAACCAGACTGGCAACTGGGTCTCACCTATTCACAGTGATATCAACCAAATGCAGACGACAGTTCTACTCCTACAGCTTCTTTCCTCGTACATCCCGCCTGTAGAATTCGCTTCCTTATTCTTGCGTTCCTGACGGCTACAACCGCCAGGAATTCAAATGCAAGGTCAATACTCATCTCTTAACCACTTGACCCTAGTTCTTTCCTCACCACCCTGTATATACTTTCCTTTCTCTCCACCTCTGCAGCTGTCATCACACCTTTATTCCCTCCTTTCTCTTGCTCCTTTCTAAATGGTTTGTCCTTCTCTTCACTTTCTTCTATCTAGTGCTTTACTCTTATGTAGCCCCCTGCACTTCAGTGGCATTACCGCCTTGCTCGGCGTGATATGATTAAAAAAAAAAACCTCCTGAGAAACCTCCGTTCTTCCATCCATCAGCTGAGCTCCTGGAGAGTGAGTCGATACGCTTTTTCTCGTCTACTTTAATTTTACTCCATTAATAGTAATGGTAACTTACTTGCGGGGAAATCTTCTGCCCAGTTAGTCATGTTTCGAAAGAGACATGATCGCCCGAGCGTGGATCACGTATGGCACTTAACCAAGTGACTGATGTCCAATTAAGTTTTAAGTCATGTTTTGCAGTTTCGTGCTCATTGAGAGAAAGAATTGAAATCTACGTGCTTAGTTCAAATTCTGAAACATTTCACTTAGCACGGATGCCTTGACATTGGTATCAATATGTTTATATCTCCTCTCTACCCAAGCTATCTCGGTGAAATAACAGGGTAACCAGGGTTTTCTTACCTAGGGGTGGGGTAAGTTAATAGTCTACAAATAAGAAATATCTGAATTAACAACCGTAAAGAAATACTCGACCAATTTTGTTAAGGCAGTCATTTAAGAGCCATACGTGATTTACGCTTGGGTAATCATGTCTCGAAAGAGAAATGTATGGCTGGGCAGACTTTTCCGCATTAGATTTCTATTGCTGTCTGCAGTAGACTAGTTGCCAACCAAGGATATAGAACCCAATATTTCTTGCTATTTAACCCATAGAGGGAGAAGCGGCGGATTAATACCTTTCGCAAGTATATTTCCGTGTAAGTGCATGCAACAAATTCGACTGGAATTCGAACTTGGTTCTCCGATTTCTCATTTCGAGCTGATATCCAGTGCACCACAACGCACATCCGTTGTTTTTAAGGAACTCGTGGTAATTCACGGATTGAAAAACGAAGTAATTGTTTTTATTTAACAGCATATTAAGACGTTATGGGTGATATGGCCTAAATTTAATTTTCTCGGGAGCATATAATTTTTTGACAAAAAAATTATTTCAGGATTTTTTCCTTTTTCAAAAATGATTTGCTCGTAATTTTTTTTTTAACCGTATCACGCCGAGCAAGGCGGTAACGCCACTGATGTGCAGGGGGCTACGTAATAGTGAATAGATTGGAAAAAAGAAAGCCAGAAACCACATCCTAAACAGAGAACAAGGGATGAGCCTCTTAACCTGTTTAATAGACGTGGGTGGTGTGTGAACCGGGCGGTAGATAGATCTATCTACTCCAATCTACTCCTTGATATGGTCAGTCTGTTGCAATTTCGATCAAGTGTTAAAAGACGTGGTATTAATAGCATCAATAATCTTTTGAGAATAATAATGATTTCTCCAGAGGCAAAACTTTTTATTTAACCACTAACCGGGTGGGGGGCATATGGATTATAACTTTCTTTTCTCGAAAGTTGTCCTAGGTATGACGTTAAACTGCATCCGGCAGCAAGGCCTCTAATTGTGAGGTTGTGAGGAGCATGGAACCACCTTTTAATTGCTGTTGTTCCCAGGTCCACCTTGACCCGGAGTGGTAGCACCTGTTAGGGTCCCAGCTATGGGCAAATAGTTAACTCTTAAACTGGGGTCAAAACTCTATGAAAGTATAAAAATAGATTTTTATAGAATTTTTTTGTAATCATATCGCCCCGAGCAAGGCATTTTACTGCCACTGTTTTGCATAGGAGAAAAGTCATGAGAAAGAGTGACAGGTTATAGAGGGTGTCAGAAAGTTGGTAAGAGAAGAATGCGAATACTAAAGAGAGTATAGTGAACGGAGAAAGGAGCATGAGAGAGAAGATGCAGGTTACTGAGATAGAAGATAGATGACTATTGACTTTAGATTTAAATTTTTGGAGATTGTAGCTGTAGGAGAAGCAAGTAAACGGAAGGGAATTCCACAGGCGGAAAGTGCGATATATACATAAAAATACTTGTATAAAAAATATATATGCTTAACGGAAAAAAATATATTGCCATAACACATTTTTAAAGGAAGAAAGTATTAACACCAATACATTTTTGAATACAAAGCTAGAAGACATCTTCAGTTTTCTAAAATAAAATAATTTTTTTTTTCATCAAAATCTGACTAAATCAACTTTATCACAACAACCAAACATTAAAAAAAATCTTAAAACCCTACCTTTTTGGCATTAAACAACCCACAGAGATTGATATATCGTTAAACAGAACTTAAACTTATGTGAAACGGATCTTAATGAGCCTTACTATAATTCGAACTCGGATCTTCGCTTTCTCACTTTGAATCGCTATTTATTACTCCACGAGAGAGAGAGAGAGAGAGAGAGAGAGAGAGAGAAAGAGAGAGAGAGTATTCTTCAGGATGTAAGCGATCATGTTTCTCCCCATCTTCCTTTTCCTTTGTAGCTCTTAATAAGTTCTGACTCTTTAGTCTCCCAAATTTTGTTCTATCATCCATTTACTTAAGCCCAAAAAGTATGTTACGTGCACATTTTCTCTGTCCCTATTTTTTCAGTCAGTCCTGAGAGTAGCAGATTCTTCAAGCCTTCCTTCCTCATCAGAAATTTTAACTCCATCTTTCTTATAATAAGTATGTTCGCTTTTTTTGTGCCCATATTTCTTAAAACTTCGGTCCATTGTATCCTCATAATCTTTCTGTAGAACCGCATTTCTGCTGCTCGAATTAACTCCTTCATGTTTGAAAGGATGGGCCACTCTTTTCTGCCATATAGGCGGACAGATATCACGTAACATCTAATTAATCTAAATAATAAGAAGGAGATTTAAAAAAATATGGGAAATATATTTCGTGGGTAAGTTGCTGCCACCATATCTACCTCCTTGGAGAGGGCAATTAAGAAATAAATACTCCAATCTACTTTATCTCTTCTGTTGTGGATTCCGGGTGAGGAACCGCACAAAATAATGAACAGCAAAACAGGTATTGAGATAAAAAAGTAGGTTATATTGAACGTAATATACAAACTTGAACGCAGGTTAGTAAATCCAGGAACACTATTAGTAAGAAATAATTATATACAAGTCTTGAAGTTAAGTCGTTGGAAATAGTATATCCTTGTATATTATTCTAGCTGAGTGGAGCTCAGAGCTAGTCTGACTTCTGATGCGGTAGTCTCTGGATAAGTTCGGTATGTCTCGGTAACTTACGTACCAGTTCCAGTACTCTCCGATAACTGTAACGGATCTCTATGAATACTCTCTCTACTCTACGGCAGAAACTACTGTTCTTTCTATGGCAGGAGTGTATGTATACTCAGTCGAGTTCATTATCATATACAAAGGGGAGATCCCACAACATCTTCCTAGACTAAAATCTGATTACGTGCACGTACAGATGGGAAGAGATGGGCTCTGGTCACTTAAGCACAACATGTTACGCACCAAACGATTTTACTGATAGAAAACAGCGTTACTGTTTCCTTCCCGAGGTCAGTGTACTGATGATACGGCAGTGACAGAAACTATGACCTGGAAATGGTATAAAAGTAAGAATGGTGCATAGTGCAAACCCATCATAAAAATCAAGAGTGGAATTAATAAATAGTAAACACTTCAAATCGCTCGGTGTAAGGATGGTATAACAAATCTAAACTTATTTATAAATGAAAACTTTTGTATGTGTGTGTGTGTCCGTTACCTATAGACACCGAAACGGCTGAACCGATTTTCTTGAAAATTTACACAGTTGTACTATAAGCATCTGCGAGTGTTCCTAGTTAGGTTTTGTGTCGAGCTACCCCCGATAAATATCGAAAATCAATAATCGAAAAATCGAGTTATAGGAGTAATCCGATTTTAATCAAATTTGATGCACTCATAGACAAAGACATAAGAAACGATATTCAGACGTTTCAAGGTTGCAGTTCTTACAATAGTGCACAAAATTGATAATATATATATATATATATATATATATATATATATATATATATATATAAAAGACAAGATGTTTGTGTGTGTGTCTGTTTATCTGCCTGTATGTCTGGATTTTTTTCAGCCCTTTTATTTTAGGTTTTGCTTCGGATTTGGCTCTAAGTAAGTATAATTGTAGTTCTTAGTCTCAGCCATGATACCATTTACTCAGAGGACTTATTTAGCCTTCAAAATTCAGTTTACGACGAAAGAAATTTATTTTATATCGATAGTAGGAAATGAAAATTTGACTTACATCCATTCATGTTTCTTTCAGTCTACGGTTTCGCTTTAACTGGAAACAACTATTCCTTTTTAGTCTTTCGTGCCATGGATTAGTTTTAAAGTTTTCATTACACCCGAGCAACGCCGGGTTATACTGCTAGAATAGGATAAAAACAAGGAGATTGGTTATAGAGTAGGCTGCGTTAAGGCGAAGGTGAGTGAAATGATAGACAGTGAGCCGTAGTAGGAAAGCGAAATAGCGAATAAGGATAACGGATACATAAAACAGGAAGTGAGAAAAAACGAGTGTAATGGAGGCAAAAAGGTAGAAGAAAACATAGCGTAAGCAAAGAAAAAATTCACTGGAAGAATAATGTAAAGAAAGATGAAATTATCACCACAAAAAGAAATCTGGTAAAAGAAAATAAAAGAAGGCATAAATGAAGATATACAATAAATTGAGGTGAAAGAGAAAATTAATTGCCAATTGTTCGTCAATTGTCGATCATAATAAGAAGGAAAAGAGAAAGAAAAATGAGACAAAAACTGCGAATATTGGTTATTAATGATTCCATGGTAACTCTTTAAATAATAGCATATTATAAAAGAAGGAATTTTTTTAGAAATAGCAGAGAAAGATTAATGTAGGAGAAAACGAAATAAAAAAAAATTAAAATCATGAAAAATAGCGGAGAAACGTTAATTAAAAAGAAAATGAAATAAAAATGAAATTGTGAAAATGAAAACGAAGTGTAAATGCTAACGAAGAACATCATCTGAAGAAAGAAATGAAAATGTAAAAAGAGCAGACATGGAGGCAAAAGTGATGGGTAGAGTCCTCAAAAAGATCGTTCAAAAGGGAAAAAAAGGAACCAAAAATAGTTTAAAATAGAAACAGCAAGAGAGCAAATGTACAATGCATTCAATGGCTTCTATTTTTAATGGTGGACGGAACTTTTCGTAGTCGACTTGTTCTGGTGGCCAAGACCCCATGGAAAGCATCTCACAAATGATCCGAGGTAAAAGTGTACCTAACTACAAGACACACATTGAATGACATCTTAGCCAACTGTCAATTTCCTTTTTTTCTAATACTCTTTTTTATATTCATCCATTTTACTATGAAGAATACGGTTTCCAATGATTTGGAAGAACAATCTTTGCTCTTATTCCTTTTTCAAAGAACAAAGCTCTTAGAAGTGGCGATCATGACTCTCTACAACTTTCTTTATTATCTGTGGTGTATCTTTAATACCTGTGAAATGAGTTCAATACCTGGCTACAACGGTGGTAAACAAAAACTTATTTAAGTGCCACAGGTGATACACGCTTGGACGATCATGTCTCGAAAAAGACATGACTGACTGGGCAGAAGATTATCCCACAGTAGGTTGCCATTGCTTTAAGCGGTAGAGTGGTTGCCAGTCAAGGCTATAGAACCCAATCTGTCTTATTATTTAATCCATAACTTGAGGGAAGAGACGGATTAATACCTTTTCCTGTGGTATTTGTGCGTAAGTGAATGCAAGGAATTCAACTGGAATGCGAACTCGATACCCTGATTTGTCGTTTCGAGTCGATAACCACTGCACCACGACGCACATCCTCTAAAACCTAAAGACTTGAGTAAAAAGAGAGATAACAAAGACCATCTGGAAGTGACATAACTCATCGAAGTAAAACTATCTAGCCCAGTAATCGAAAAAAAAAAAGATTAATTCAAAATTTCAGTCACCTGAAGAAGGTCGGAGTGTACAACAGCTGAAACGTCGTGAATATGACAATAAAGATGAGAACAACAGCCCGACCATTATAAATAAGCTAAATACTTTATCTCAGAAATATAGACAAATATCTGTGGATGGTTAAGCATTCTTGGAGAAGGTAGACATCTCTCGTTACATTCTACAGGAATTGAAATTCAGAATAGTTCTCCATGACTTTCTGTCACCAAAAAATGAGAGGATCCTGTCTATGTAACTTTGTAGTCCGATATTTGGAGATGTAAATGTTGGATTCATGCATTTTCCAAGGTCATTAATGAAAAAAAAAAAAAACGTGACTAAACAGTACAGAATTTGAATTCGACACAACAATTCCATTTTCCGCACCGATAAATGCTCGACTATATTAGTCTTCCCGATACTTCTATAATAAAACTTTTTGAATGTCATATACTTTTACGATATACGATCATGACACTTCACACCTATTTTTTATTTTTTTGTAAATTTCTATAGCTTCTGGAGGGGGTGTGGGAAGTCATTTCATCTTGATTTTTTCAAGTTTTGGATACAGTGTTTTCTCTTAGACTGGTTGCCATGCAAGGCTAGATCGGCTATTTAATTTAGCATGCTATTTAATCCATACTGGGGACCAAAGATCACGACATTACAGACACATTTTAAGGTTTTCATAGTATCATTATGGTAATTGTAATATTAGCCGTTTTTTTCAGTCAGTTAAGTGTCATATGTGATACACGCTTGGGCGATCATGTCTCGGAAAACACATGATGACTGGGGAGAAGACTATGGTAGGTTGCCATTGCTTTCTGTGGTAGATTGGTTGCAAGCCAAGGCTATAGAACCCAAACTGTCCTGTTATTTACCACATAACTGGAGGAAAGAGACGGATTAATACCTTTCCCATGGTGAATGCAAGGAATTCAACTGGAATTCGAACTCGACTACACCTATTTGTCGGTTCGAGTCGATATCCATTGCTATACAACGCACATCCGTATCCTTACAGGGGAAAAAATTGCCAATCATTGAACGAGCCGCCAGATCTACCGTCGGTTGAAAATTCTTTCTCTTGAAATATCTTTCCAGGAATATAAGTTTCTCAAGTTCATTAACTGCTATCACTCTTTCCAGTACTGAGGGGGATTTTCTTACTCTTTCTTTGATTTTGTGTAAAACGTCAACATCTTCATTAAGTCATTATTTTTCGTTTCATGTGATAATCATTTTACTTGGTAAAGACCCCAAATGTTTCGGTGTTTATTAATTTTGTACAGCTCTTTGCTTCTGATCATTAGCGTCAATGAACGGAAAACCTTTCTAATACTGAAAGGCTTCATTCTCTGGAAACCAGTTTTAATCATTTCTCTTAGGAAGCATTTGCATACAGCTGACATTTAAAGATTTCTGAACGGATTTATTGCCATACATGAGATGCGTATGAAAGTTTTAAACCGAAAAGGCTATTTAAGAATATCCCTCGAGTTAGTGTTTTGGTTTTGAAGCAGTATTGGATAAAACAACCTATTTTAAATTTGCATATCTTCTATACTGCTTTTTTGTATAATTTATCAGCATAATGATGTATTTGAAATGTTTAGTATTTATTAACAACAATTTTTTTATCGTTTCACCCCTAATAAGGCAGTACAGCAAATGGTGGTCAGAGAGTTACAGTGAGAGCAGACAGAAGAGAAAAAAGAAAAAAAAACACTAGAGGGGATGTCGAAGAAAGAGTCAAGGAAGCAATTGTCGTTGCACTTAAACGTCAAAGAAAAGAAGCGATGAAAGTACTCGTAGGAAAGACAGGAAAGCCACATCCCGTCGGTAAAAAGGTGACTGAGAACTGGTTGCCAGCTAAGGATATAGAACCCAATTTGCTCTGTTATTTAACCAATAACTGGAGGGAAGAGACGGAAGAATACAAGGGGTGATGTAGAAAGGGCTGGAGTTAAGTGGATAAGAGATGGGTATTGGCATTGCATTTAAATTCCCGGAGGTTGTAGCCGTCAGGAAAGCAAGTATATGGAAAGGAGTTCCACAGGCAGGAAGCACGACATAAAAAATGCTGATGGAGTAGAATCGTCGTTTGCATTTGTTTGATCTAACTGTAAAAACGTGGTAACATGTTGCCAGTCTGGTTGCCCTAGTAAATTCTTGTGGAGGAGGAACCAGTGACCTAAGTTCGTTAAAGCAGAAGCCATGAAAATATTTATAGAAGATACAGAGGGAAGCCACATCACGCCGATGAGAAAGTGGCTAGAGTCGATCTGCCAGGTCGGGATTAATCACATTACAGCTTTTCCTTTGGAACCTGTCGAGAAAACTGAGATGAACAGCAGGAGTCCCTGACCAGGCAGAGGGTTACAGTGAGAGGAGAGGGAAGAGAAAAATAAAAAAACGGTAAAAGGATGTCGAAGAAAGAATAAGAAATAAGTAGGAGTCAAGGAGACAACTGAAGTCGCAAATAAACCTTTGCAGTTTGTAGCTATCAAGGAAGCAAATATGCGGAAGGATGTTCTACCGGCGGAAGGCGAGAGAAAAGAAACTGTTGGAGAAGAAGAGGTGGTTAGATTTGCCTATTTTGACGGTAAAAGGGTGGATCTAGATGCAAATCTAGTTGAACAAGTAAATTCATGACGGCGTGGCACCAGGGAATGATGCTCGTCAGAGAAGAGGCTGTTGTGTCGTAGCTCTTACCATGCGATATCCAGTCGTCCGGATGTATAAAATACAATGTACATTTAGCACACGCAGTTGTCATGATCACGGACTTAGGTGAAGTAACACCTACTACTGCAAGAGACTGTAAACATTGTATATATATCTTGGTTGTACCCAGAGCCGTAGCTGACGCTAAAAAAACACCGGGCACAGAGAAAAATTGCCCGGATTTATTAGCTGACAATGTGATGACGTCATCAGTGTCATCCGTTTCAAGAAACTATGATATTTGCGGATTTTTTCGGCTATCCCAATGGAAATTAGGCACAGAACGTGAACGAAAGCAGGAAATCGGGTTCGGACTTTCTGAGTAGAACCAGTCTTTTCTCCCAAAATTAATAAATAAACAGATTTTTACTGCGTTCATTCGGATGTTTTCTTAGTCTTTCTTTCTTTCTTTCTTTCTTTCTTTCTTTCTTTCTTTGTGAATTGTTTAGTTTGATTTCTGAGGAAGACATTTTTCCTTGCCCGGATTTTCACTATGATTACACGGATCGGCTGGGACCCGTGGCCGGGGTGCCCGGTAGTCATATACGGCCATGCTTGTACCACTCTGGTAATAAAGTAGTTTATTTACATTTCTCTGTATATCTTTTCATTCGCTACACAACAGAAGCCTTAAAAATACTCGTAGAAATATCAGAGAAAGGTCACCTTCCGTAGGTGAGAAGGTGACTGAAAGTGGGCTGCCAAATCTGAACTGATTACATTGCAGGTCCTCTTTTTGAATCTCGAGATTAATAGCAAGAGTACCCGACTAGACATAGCAACAGTATTCAACAGACGAATGGTAGATTTGTAAACCTGCGAGATGGATTCTGACGAGAAAAACATCCTGTACTCTGTACAGCGACCCAACCTTCTTAGAAGTAGGTGTAACAATACATGCCAATTTTTGATTGTGGTTCAGAGAATGTGATAGTATAGTTTTCATTCCAAATTCAGATCAAAGTTTCTGTTTTAGAAACATTCATTCTGAGAACCTCTTGTAACATTTGGTAGAGAATTTTGATTACTTCGTTTCTTAGTCAATAATGAATATCTACATCATCAGCATATTCCTACTCGCGCGTAAGTATACCAATCTCAGTAGTAGAATTACTTCTTATTTTTAAAATAAGAAATGACAAACTGAGACAGGGAGAAGGAGAAAAGGAGAACGAGAATGAGAAGAGGAGAATAAAAATGAGAATGAGAAAAAGAGAATGAAAAATAAAATAAAAAATGAGAAAATGAGAATGAAAAAATAAGAATGAAAAAAATAACATGCGAATGAGAAAAAGAGAAGGAGAAAATGAGAATGAGAATGAAAAAGTAGAATGAGAATGAGAAAATGAAAAAGAGAATGAGAAAATTAGAAGGAAAAAAGAAAATGAGAAAGAGAAAAGGAGAAGGAGAAAATGAGAAGGAGAAAATGAAAATGAGAATGAAAAATAAGAATGAGAATGAGAAAAAAGGAATGAAAAATGTGAATGATAATGAGAAAAAGAGAACGAAAAATGAGAAAAAATGAATGCAAAAATGAGAATGAAAAAATGAGATTGAGAATGAGAAAAGGAGAAAGAGAAAATGACAATGAAAATGAAAAAATGTGAATGAGAAAATGAGAATAAAAAAAATGAGAATGAAAAATGAAACTGATAATGAGAAAATGAGAATGAGGAAATGAGAATGAAAAAATGTGAAAATAGAATTTAAAAAATGCGAAGAGGTGAACGAGAAAATGAGAATGAGAAAATAAGAATTTAGAAATAAGAAATAGAAACTGAGAATGATTAAATAGAAAGAAAATAGAAATATTTTGTGGCCTAGCGAGTTTTTGGTCTAGTACTTCAGTAGCTCCAGGTTAGAGGCTTATAGCCTGATTGGCCTATATCGGCTTGGAACGAGAAATCGGTGAGCCGAGTTCGAATTCTAGTTGAATTTCTTTTAATTCACTGACGCACAAATATACTTAATATACTTAAAGGTATTAATCGACTCTTCTCCCTGCAACTACGGGTTAAATGGCAGGACAGTTGGTGTTTTATATCCTTGGTTGGCAACTAGTCTACTACAGAAAGTAATGGCAACCTACTACAGGAATATATTCTGTCCTGAAAGTCATATCTCTTTGGAGACATGATCGCCCAAACGTGTATCATGTATGCCACTTAACTGACTGACTGAATGTTAATACTTTTCTTTAGCACACCTACATATTTTCACTAAAGCAACCAGAGACGTATCCTGCAGTATTTGGCTAATTTTAGACTCTCAGATTAGACCAAAACGAAACTAACAGAAGCGCAAAGACCTCGTGATCTTTTTTTTTAATCGTATCACCCTGAGGAAGGCGGTAACGCCACTGAAGCGCAGGGAGCTACGTAAGAGTGAATAAATAAATAAATAAATAAAGGAGTGAAAAGATTGGAAAAGAGAAAGCCGGAAACCACATCCTAAACAGGGAACAAGGGATGATGAGCCTCTTCACCTGTTCAATAGACGTGGGTGGAGTGTGAACCGGGCGATAGATTAGTCTATCTACTCCAATTGAAAAAATAAATAAATAAATAAAGGAGTGAAAAGATTGGAAAAGAGAAAGCCGGAAACTACATCCTAAACAGGAAATAAGGGATGAGCCTCTTCACCTGTTCAATAGATATGGGTGGAGTGTGAACCGGGCGATAGTTTAGTCTATCTACTCCAATTGAAAAAAATAAAAATAAATAAATAAATAAATAAATAAATAAAGGAGTGAAAAGATAGGAAAAGAGAAAGCCGTAAACCACATCCTAAACAGGAAACAATGGATGAGCCTCTTCACCTGTTCAATAGACGTGGGTGGAGTGTGAACCGGGCGATAGATTAGTCTATTTACTCCAATTGAAAAAAATAAAAATAAAAATAAATAAATAAATAAATAAATAAAGAGTGAATAGATTAGAAAAGGGAAAGCCGGAAACCACATCCTCAACAGGGAACAAGGGATGAGCCTCTTCACCTGTTCAATAGATGTGGGTGGAGTGTGAACCGGGCAATAGATTAGTCTATGTACTCCAATATTACAATGTGGCCTCTCAAGAGAACAGCATTATTGGGGCTTTGGGAATTGTGGGTACTTTTCATATGTTGCGTAGATTTCTTCGATGTAACGATCAGAATTACATATTTATTCTCTTGATTGCATGGCACCAGATCAATTGCTTGCACCTTTTGGTACAAAACACGTGTTGTTTGTTGAAATCTTTGATTAAGACTTGCGGGCAACGCGCACTACACAAAGTAAAGGCAAAACACAACAGCAATAAAAAAAAAATAATAATAATTCTACTGCTTATATTAGCAACAAGAAAGAGAGTAAGAAGAAGATAAGAAGCTGAAAAAAAAAAGGAACGTGTAAAGGTAAGATATAAAATTTAATAAAAAATACGTAAACTTCAATGAAAAACGGTGTGAGAAATGAAACAATGAGAAATCAAAGAAAAGGCTTCTAACTTTGCAGACGCAAAAGACTAAAAGATTAATCAGAATCAGAATCGTGAAAATCATATCTGGAGAAAAAAATGAAGAGAAAACAGAGTTTGAAAGAAGCTATATGTTTAATAACCTTTGAAGAAACTACGTAGATTAAAAAGAATAAATAAATCAAGTCAGTCAGCTGAAATTTCAGCTAATCTTTCCCTCTTATCAAAACGATTATCAATCATCTGAAAAAAAAATTAACAAAAAATTATTTTATATTTTATAGCCTCGTTTTGGCCAATGAAGTGTTTTTTCTGTCTCCCAGGAGTAATTCCATTTTTTCCAATTAAATATATATACATACGTATAGAAAAAAAAATTGTGCCATCTGCACAATACCTTGTTGCAAACTGATAACCTCTGGGTGATCAGTGGTGAAGACTCTATGTA
The DNA here is from genome assembly GCA_037127315.1 of Ascarosepion bandense. Lineage (NCBI taxonomy): Eukaryota > Metazoa > Mollusca > Cephalopoda > Sepiida > Sepiidae > Ascarosepion > Ascarosepion bandense. Next base: position 1,519,388 of record JBBBDQ010001947.1, read on the forward strand.
ACCCTCTGTGCACTAGCTGAGGTCTCGTCTTGCTTGGAGTGGAATTATTCGAAAAACAACATTAACATGTTCTCACCTCCGAAGAGGTTAAGTTTGTAATGATTGACAAAGTATCCTCTCGCGTGTGCGTTCCGCAATTCAACTTTTTCGAGGAAAAGGCTATTATCTTACAAAAAGAATAAATACGGAATGAACATGAGCCCATTTATTGCACGTAACATGGCCAGTCCTAATTGCAAAAATCTGAACATGTGAAACTAAGGACTGTAGCTCGCCCAAACATCTGCCCCTTTTTTACTCTATCGGCAAAAAATAGCGATAGAATAAAAAAAGTGAGCGAAATAAAATTAATCTCCGGGAAAAAACGTTGTATGTTTATGAGATGGAGAATCTAGAGTTTATTTTTTGAATGGGCGATTTGTATTTCTCTGTATTTCTGAGATGAGAAATTTGTACGACGTTTCGGCCGTTGTACGCTCCGGCCTTCTTCAGGTGCTAGGAATTTTGAACCGAACCCTTTATTACAATCACTGTAAACGTTCGGATATGCGATTGTCAACCTGCACTGTTTTCAAGGAGAATATTCTTAGTATTTGTCTATATTTCTGAGATGAGGTAGTATTTACATTATTCGAACTCTTATTTTAATTTTTGTTGTCATTTGTACGACGTTTCGGCCGTTGTACGCTCCGGCCCAGTGATTATAATAAAAGGTTCTGTTCAAAATTCCTCTCACCTGAAGAAGGCCGGAGCGTACAACAACTGAAACATCTGTCAAGAAAAGATGAGGACAATAGTCCGAATAATGTAAATACTGGGTGATTTGTGTTTCACACTATTGCTTGTGATAGCTTTAGCCATATCGGAGGTGAGAACATATTAATGTTTTTTTTTTCGAATAATTTAATCCCAAGCAAGACGAGACCGCAGCTAGTGCACAGAGGGTTACATAGAGATAAAAAAAAAAACAGGCGACAGCGGGTACTGATGAAAGGATAAAAGATTGAAAAGGATTCAAGAAAATAGAAGATGACAATTGAGGTTGAATTTCAAGTATCTATCAGGGAAGCAAGTAAACGGAGAGGAGTGCCACATGTGAGAAGTATGAGGAAAGAAACTGTTAGAGTAGAAGAGACAGTTACATTTAACTATTCCAACGTTAAAAATGGTGGGACCTGGCTGACAATCTAGTAGCACGCTTGAATTCATGTTTTAGGGGCACCAGGGAAAATGTTCGTCAGAACAGTTACCATGAAAATATTTGTGGAAAAGAACGCATACGATTGTAAAAACGTTGATAAACTGTAAAAAAATCAATCAATCAATGCTAAATATCGATCGCTTTTTAGAAGCAATGACCTACATCTAAATTCTAAGACTTTTGTTTAGAAATCCAAATCAGACCATATTTCTAAGTGTTCAGTAAAAAATATCTATGTCTACCTAACCATTCATGATATTTTTAACTGTCTCTGTTTCTATATTTCTACTACTTTTCATTGTAGAATATATTTTTTCATGCTTTCAATAGGTTTTTTATCGTTCTTTCTTTCTTTTACGGTGAGTGCCCTTTACAGGAAATGTCCTTTAAACAAGTTCCGTAATGGAGTCCTATTCTTTCGGCAAACAATGGACATTATGGCGGCAATCATTCCTTGGAGAGAGTTGTCATTCAAAGAGAAAATAAAGTTGATAGGGACCTTCCTGGTGCCAACCCCAGATGTAAGGTAAAAACACGAAATGCAAGAGTCTGATGATTCTTTGAAAGAATCCATTTCTAAGCAGCTGACAAAGACATGCAATTCCTGAATTATGGGATTTCAGCATTTCAGAATAGTTCAGAAAAAGGAAAAGGAAAGAACAAAGAATAATGAATAGGGGGAAAAAGGAGAAGGAAAAAGTGAACAGAACAAGAGAAAGGAAGAGAAAAAAGAAAAATAGAATGAAAAAGGAGAAAAGAAAAATGAAGAGAAAAGAAGAAAAGAAAAGGGAAAAGAAAAGAAAAAGAGAAGGAAAAAGGAGAAAGGAAGAGAAAAGAAGAGAAAAGGGAGAAAAGAAAAATAGAATGAAAAAGGAAAGAAAGGAAAAATGAAGAGAAAAGAAGAGAAAAGGGAGAAAAGAAAAATAGAATGAAAAAGAAGAAAGGAAAAATGAAGAGAAAAAAAGAGAAAAGGGAGAAAAGAAAAATAGAATGAAAAAGGAGAAAGGAAAAATGAAGAGAAAAGAAGAGAAAAGGGAAAAAAGAAAAAGAGAATGAAAAAGGAGAAAGGAAAAATGAAGAGAAAAGAAGAGAAAAGGGAGAAAAGAAAAATAGAATGAAAAAGGAGAAAGGAAAAAGAAGAGAAAAGAAGAGAAAAGGGAGAAAAGAAAAAGAGAAGGAAAAAGGAGAAAGGAAAAATGAAGAGAAAAAAAGAGAAAAGGGAGAAAAGAAAAATAGAATGAAAAAGGAGAAAGGAAAAATGAAGAGAAAAGAAGAGAAAAGGGAGAAAAGAAAAATAGAATGGAAAAGAAGAAAGGAAAAATGAAGAGAAAAGAAGAGAAAAGGGAGAAAAGAAAAATAGAATGAAAAAGAAGAAAGGAAAAATGAAGAGAAAAGAAGAGAAAAGGGAGAAAAGAAAAAGAAAATGAAAAAGGAGAAAGGAAAAATGAAGAGAAAAGAAGAGAAAAGGGAGAAAAGAAAAGAGAAGGAAAAATGTAGAGAAAAGAAGAGAAAAGGGAGAAAAGAAAAAGAGAAGGAAAAAGAAGAGCAAAGAAGAAAAGCAAAAGAGTATAAAAATGGTGAAAGAAAAAGAGAAGGAAAAAGAGAAAAGAAAGAGAGAAAAGAAAAAGAGACAAGAAAAAAAGAAAGGAAAAAGAGTAAGGAAAAGGGAGAAAGGAAAAGGAGTACTACTGCCATATATGGTAAAGAGCTGCCCGGTCTTTACTTTAGAGTTTCGATAGAATCCAAAAAGTGTCTGTACATTATTGTAGTCGAGAAGAAGAAGGATGAAAAGAACAAAGAATAATGAAAAAGGAAAATGAAGAAAAAAAGCTAGAGAGAAAAGAAAAGGGACAAGAAGAAAAAAAGAGAAGTGAAAAAAAAGAGAAGAAAAAAGAGGAAGGAAAAAAGAAAAGGGAAAAGGGAAAAACAAAGAAGACGGGAAAGGAAGAGGGACATGGAGAAAAGAAAACAGGAAATGTAAAAGGAACAAAGGAGAAAATAGAGAGAAATGGGAAAAGAAAAAGGAGAAGGGAAAATGAGAAAGAAATATGAGACGGGTAAAATGGAAAGAAAAAAAAGAGAAGTGAAACAAAAGAGAAGAAAAAAGAGGAAGGAAAAAAGAGGGAAAAGGGGAAAGAAAAAGAAGACGGGAAAGAAAGAGGGACATGGAGAAAAGAAAACAGGAAATGTAAAAGGAACAAAGGAGAAAACAGAGAGAAATGGAAAAAGAAAAAGGAGAAGGGAAAATAAGAAAGAAATATGAGACGGGTAAAGTAGAAAGAAAAAAAAAAGAACTGAATGTGCCACAACACTAAATAAAGGAATACAGAAATTACTAACCAAACTAAAGGGAGCCATAAAACGATAATAAAAATAATAAGGCTGAAAATGGAGTAACTACTGCCATATATGGTCAGGTGCTGCTCATTTTTTACTTTCAAGTTTTGATAAAGTCCAAAAAAGCATCTCTACATATCTGTGGGTGACGAATTAGTTTCACCCAAGAAGCCTTATCATCGAAAATGAGGACAAAACTGTAAGCAGCGGAAATGTGGTTCTACAGAAGGATGCTTCGGATATCATGGACTGAGCATGCAAGCAACGATGAGGTGTTGGAAAGAATGGCAACAAAAAGGAAATTGATACTGAGCATCAGGAAGAGACAACTGAAGTTCGTGGGACACGCAATAAGGAAGGAGAGCCTGGAGAACCTGATACTGACTGGCCAGATAGAAGGAAAGAGAGACAGACGAAGGCAGCGGATAACATATTTGCAGGGCCTGATCAGGTGGTTGACGGAACGTGGGTTGACAGGAGTAACAGGAGCAAACATACTAGGAGCCGCAAAGGATAGGGAGACGTGGAGAACCATGATCGCCTACGTCTTGAAAGGACATGGCACATAGAAGAAGAAGAAGAAGAAGAAGAAGAAGAAGAGGCCTTAACTCAACAAACGAAACGTCGGAAACCTCTTATTGTTCTGTCACTATATCTCTAGGAAGTTTTCAAGTCAAATACATTCCTTAGTTTCACCAGTTGTAATCTTCACAATTAAAAATCACTATGCCACAGACATAGTACCAAACCACCTTCATTCCGTTTACACCCCGTTTATACGGTGAGATGTTGTTGGTTGGTTGTTTTGTTTTATGGCAAATCAACCTCAGCGGGTCATTTATTGCCAACTAAACTTTATTTATTGCTGGTAATACCTTTTTCTTTCAACAATTTATTGTTGTTTATATTAGTTTTTTTGTCTAGTAATACATTTTTCTTTTCGAGTATCAAGATTTATTGTGATTTGTTTTTAAGGACAGGGTCCCCAAGTTTTACCCTTGTTATTTAACCCATAACTGGAAGGAAGGGACGGATTAATATCTTTACCAAGGGTACCAGTGCTTATGTGAATGCAGGGTATTCAGCTGGAATTCGAACTCGGCTCGCCGATTTCTTTTTCTGAGCTGATATCCATCGCACCACAACGCACATCCGTCACTATACGCTTACAGCACCTGGTATTCACAAGCGGTCACCCATCTAAGTACTGACCAAGCTCAACGTTGCTTAACTTCGGTGATCGAGCGAGGACCGGTGTATTCAACGTGATAGGCCGTAAGCCCTCGGTGAGATGTAAGTTCCACTCTAGCAGCAACTTCTTACGAACTGCTGGTTTGTGTAACCGACTTCCTAGTGGACGCCTCCCCGATTACGACAATCTTAATCTGTTAAACTTTATCGATTATATAAGTTTATCAGATCTTGAATTCACTTGAAATTTTTCCCCCCATATCTCCATAAAAACTGTAACTCTTACTGTATTACCCAACCAACCAGAGTGTCTTTTGGCTTCACGGATGTGCGTTGTGGTGCAGGGGATATCGACTCGGAACAGCAGTGACGAGTTTGAATTCCAGCTGAATTCTTTGCATTCACTTGCGCACAAATACCCTTAGGAAAGGTATTAATTTGTCTTTTCCCTCCAGTTATGGGTAAATAATAGGACAGAGTGGGTTCTATAGCCTTGGCTGGCAACCAGTCTACCACAGAAAGTAATGGCAAACTAGTGTGGGATATTCTTCTACCCAGTCAGTCATGTCTCGAAAGAGACATGATTGCCCAAAGCGTATATCACGTATGGCACTTACCTGACAGAGTGAACACCATTGTAACAAAAAAAATGGCAATGGCAACCTACTGTGGGATAATCTTCTACCCAAGTCTCGAAAGAAATTTAATCGTTAAATGGTTTTTATAGTTTTATACGTTTTGGTCAATTTACCCCAAGCCAATTGCGTTTGAGTTCTGCTCAATCGCTATCTTTATATGAGTATTTTAGGCTTTGCGCCGAGTCTGACGCCAAATTCATTACCAGGATAAAAATGTACTGGTTGTAATAAGTTGTTTTCTCGGTTCAAGAAAGAGAATTTGTCAATTTGATTTTTCTTGGTAAACCTTGGCTGCACTTGAACTGCACGCGCACGCGCGCTCTCTCTCTCTCTCTCTCACACACACACACACACACACACACACACACACACACACAGACACACAGACACAAATATAAAAGCTTAAAGAAAAAATCCTTATGCCTACGTTAAATAAAGCTATTATTTATCTAGTAAATAACACCCAATTTAAATAAAACAATCATTCCGCCCACAAACAAACCGTTGTCTCGTATCAAATAACTATTTACACGCAAGCCAGTGATTGCTTTAGCCAAAACAAACATTTATCCACAAACCACCAGAAACGAAACGATTATTTCTCTATGAGTTAATTTTGACAAAACTTTAGTTTAACGACTAATTAAACTAAAACAGTTATCACTATATATACAGCAGGTGATGAGTGAAGAAAAACATTATCTATATAAAAATAAATAAATAAAACAGGAGGCGTTCCCTTGCTGGTGTGCCCCATAAAATGCGGGCCAACCCTATCACTAATTTCCGTCTATCTCTCAACCTGGGTACAGATGTGTATTAATAGCAACACTGGTGACAACTTCACCGGCAAGCACTTATGAAAGAAGCTGTATCGAAAGAGAATATCAATTACATCGAAAAAGAGTTTGTGTTTTGTGCATGGTCTACCAAAGAAAAATTACCAAAAATTGTTGAAAAAAAGAAAAAAGAGCTGCTTTAAGTATCAAAACTATGCTCACTTTCTTTCCTACCTCAATCAGTAAAAAAACGCTTGGTGAACGAAGACCGTTGGTTTTTCTTGGTAGAAGAGATATTTTTTGAGTTTCAAGAGAGAAAGGACGATTTTTGAGCTTGGTGTGAAAGTTCGATTTTTGCGATTTTGTGAGGGGGAGGATGGATTTTTAACTGCGTTTTTGCTACTACTTACTCCAGAGTTGCGATTGAACTTAGTGTTGGCACACGAATTTGTTTTTTTACTATTTCTTTTACATAAGTTGATTTTCACCCACCAAAAAAAAAAAAACAAAAAAAAACTGCTATCCTAAGCAAAACGATTATTTATCTACAAGTCAGTCTGATTAAAATTTATGAAAAAAAAAAAAAAAACAAATGGAGAGATACCGTTCGCCATTTTTCTCCAATAAAGCACTCGCCACGCCAGTACTATCAGTAATTCACGCCTATCACTCAATTTAAAAGACAAACGCAACTCAATAATAACATCGGAGACCACTTCATTAAAAAGCACCTATGAGAAAAAGCATGCCCTCCAATTGAGAAAAAGCATGCCCTGCAAATGCCCTCCGTTCGCCATTTTTCTCCAATAAAGCACTCGCCACGCCAGTACTATCAGTAATTCACGCCTATCACTCAATTTAAAAGACAAACGCAACTCAATAATAACATCGGAGACCACTTCATTAAAAAGCACCTATGAGAAAAAGCATGCCCTCCAATTGAGAAAAAGCATGCCCTCCAAATGCCCTCCGTTCGCCATTTTTCTCCAATAAAGCACTCGCCACGCCAGTACTATCAGTAATTCACGCCTATCACTCAATTTAAAAGACAAACGCAACTCAATAATAACATCGGAGACCACTTCATTAAAAAGCACCTATGAGAAAAAGCATGCCCTCCAATTGAGAAAAAGCATGCCCTCCAAATGCCCTCCGTTCGCCATTTTTCTCCAATAAAGCACTCGCCACGCCAGTACTATCAGTAATTCACGCCTATCACTCAATTTAAAAGACAAACGCAACTCAATAATAACATCGGAGACCACTTCATTAAAAAGCACCTATGAGAAAAAGCATGCCCTCCAATTGAGAAAAAGCATGCCCTCCAAATGCCCTCCGTTCGCCATTTTTCTCCAATAAAGCACTCGCCACGCCAGTACTATCAGTAATTCACGCCTATCACTCAATTTAAAAGACAAACGCAACTCAATAATAACATCGGAGACCACTTCATTAAAAAGCACCTATGAGAAAAAGCATGCCCTCCAATTGAGAAAAAGCATGCCCTCCAAATGCCCTCCGTTCGCCATTTTTCTCCAATAAAGCACTCGCCACGCCAGTACTATCAGTAATTCACGCCTATCACTCAATTTAAAAGACAAACGCAACTCAATAATAACATCGGAGACCACTTCATTAAAAAGCACCTATGAGAAAAAGCATGCCCTCCAATTGAGAAAAAGCATGCCCTCCAAATGCCCTCCGTTCGCCATTTTTCTCCAATAAAGCACTCGCCACGCCAGTACTATCAGTAATTCACGCCTATCACTCAATTTAAAAAACAAACGCAACTCAATAATAACATCGGAGACCACTTCATTAAAAAGCACATATGAGAAAAAGCATGCCCTCCAATTGAGAAAAAGCATGCCCTCCAAATGCCCTCCGTTCGCCATTTTTCTCCAATAAAGCACTCGCCACGCCAGTACTATCAGTAATTCACGCCTATCACTCAATTTAAAAGACAAACGCAACTCAATAATAACATCGGAGACCACTTCATTAAAAAGCACCTATGAGAAAAAGCATGCCCTCCAATTGAGAAAAAGCATGCCCTCCAAATGCCCTCCGTTCGCCATTTTTCTCCAATAAAGCACTCGCCACGCCAGTACTATCAGTAATTCACGCCTATCACTCAATTTAAAAGACAAACGCAACTCAATAATAACATCGGAGACCACTTCATTAAAAAGCACCTATGAGAAAAAGCATGCCGTCCAATTGAGAAAAAGCATGCCCTCCAAATGCCCTCCGTTCGCCATTTTTCTCCAATAAAGCACTCGCCACGCCAGTACTATCAGTAATTCACGCCTATCACTCAATTTAAAAGACAAACGCAACTCAATAATAACATCGGAGACCACTTCATTAAAAAGCACCTATGAGAAAAAGCATGCCCTCCAATTGAGAAAAAGCATGCCCTCCAAATGCCCTCCGTTCGCCATTTTTCTCCAATAAAGCAATCGCCACGCCAGTACTATCAGTAATTCACGCCTATCACTCAATTTAAAAGACAAACGCAACTCAATAATAACATCGGAGACCACTTCATTAAAAAGCACCTATGAGAAAAAGCATGCCGTCCAATTGAGAAAAAGCATGCCCTCCAAATGCCCTCCGTTCGCCATTTTTCTCCAATAAAGCACTCGCCACGCCAGTACTATCAGTAATTCACGCCTATCACTCAATTTAAAAGAAAAACGCAAGTCAATAATAACATCGGAGACCACTTCATTAAAAAGCACCTATGAGAAAAAGCATGCCCTCCAATTGAAAAAAAGCATGCCCTCCAAATGCCCTCCGTTCGCCATTTTTCTCCAATAAAGCACTCGCCACGCCAGTACTATCAGTAATTCACGCCTATCACTCAATTTAAAAGACAAACGCAACTCAATAATAACATCGGAGACCACTTCATTAAAAAGCACCTATGAGAAAAAGCATGCCGTCCAATTGAGAAAAAGCATGCCCTCCAAATGCCCTCCGTTCGCCATTTTTCTCCAATAAAGCACTCGCCACGCCAGTACTATCAGTAATTCACGCCTATCACTCAATTTAAAAGACAAACGCAACTCAATAATAACATCGGAGAACACTTCATTAAAAAGCACCTATGAGAAAAAGCATGCCCTCCAATTGAAAAAAAGCATGCCCTCCAAATGCCCTCCGTTCGCCATTTTTCTCCAATAAAGCACTCGCCACGCCAGTACTATCAGTAATTCACGCCTATCACTCAATTTAAAAGACAAACGCAACTCAATAATAACATCGGAGACCACTTCATTAAAAAGCACCTATGAGAAAAAGCATGCCCTGCAATTGAAAAAGCATGCCCTCCAAATGCCCTCCGTCCATATTTTCTCCAATAAAGCACTCGCCACGCCAGTACTATCAGTAATTCACACTATCACCAATTTAAAAGACAAACGCAACTCAATAATAACATCGGAGACCACTTCATTAAAAAAGCTACCTATGAGAAAAAGCATGCCCTCCAATTGAGAAAAAAGCATGCCCTCCAATTGAGAAAAAAGCATGCCCTCCAAATGCCTCCGTTCGCCATTTTCTCAATAAAGCTTGCACCACGCCAGTACTATCAGTAATTACGCCTATCACTCAATTTAAAAGACAAACGCAACTCAATAATAACATCGGAGACCACTTCATTAAAAACACCTATGAGAAAAAGCATGCCCTCCAATTGAGAAAAAGCATGCCACTCAAATGCCACTCCGTTCGCCATTTTCTCCAATAAAGCACTCGCCACGCCAGTACTATCAGTAATTCACGCCTATCACTCAATTTAAAGACAAACGCAACTCAATAATAACATCGGAGACCACTTCATTAAAAACACCTATGAAGCATGCCCTCCAATTGAGAGAAAAGAAACATGCCCCTCAAATACTACTCCGTTCGCCATTTTTCTCAATAAAAGCACTCGCCGCGCCAGTACTATCAGTAATTCACGCCTATCCTCCAATTTAAAAGACAAACGCAACTCAATAATAGCATCGGAAACCCTTCATTAAAAAGCACCTATGAAAAAGCATGCCCTCCAATTGAGAAAGCATGCCCTCCAAATGCCCTCCGTTCGCCATTTTCTCCAATAAGCACTCGCCACGCCAATATTCAGTAATTCACGCCTATCACTCAATTTAAAAGACAAACGCAACTCAATAATAACATCGGAGACCACTTCATTAAAAAGCACATATGAGAAAAAGCATGCCTCCAATTGAGAAAAGCATGCCCTCCAAATGCCCTCCGTTCGCCATTTTTCTCAATATAGCACTCGCCACGCCAGTACTATCAGTAATTCACGCCTATCACTCAATTTAAAAGACAAACGCAACTCAATAATAACATCGGAGACCACTTCATTAAAAGCACCTATGAGAAAAAATATGCCGTCAATTGAGAAAAAGCATGCCCCTCAAATGCCCTCCGTTCGCCATTTTCTCAATAAAGCACTCGCCACGCCGAAGGTACTATCAGTAATTCACGCCTATCACTCAATTTAAAAAAGACAAACACAACTCAATAATAACATCAGAGACCACTTCATTAAAAAGCACCTATGAGAAAAAGCATGCCGTCCAATTGAGAGAAAGCATGCCCTCCAAATGCCCTCCGTTCGCCATTTTCTCAATAAAGCACTCGCCACGCCAGTACTATCAGTAATTCACGCCTATCACTCAGCCAATTTAAAGACAAACGCAACTCAATAATAACATCGGAGACCACTTCATTAAAAAGCACCTATGAGAAAAAGCATGCCGTCCAATTGAGAAAAAGCATGCCCTCCAAATGCCCTCAATTTGCCATTTTCTCCAATAAAGCACTCGCCACGCCAGTACTATCAGTAATTCACTGCCTATCACTCAATTTAAAAGACAAACGCAACTCAATAATAACATCGGGAACCACTTTCATTAAAAAAGCACCTATGAGAAAAAGCATGCCGTCAATTGAGAAAAAGCATGCCCTCAAATGCCCTCCGTTCGCCATTTTTTCTCAATAAAGCACTCGCCACGCCAGTACTATCAGTAATTCACGCCTATCACTCAATTTAAAAGACAAACGCAACTCAATAATAACATCGGGAACCACTTCATTAAAAAGCACATATGAGAAAAAGCATGCCCTCCAATTGAGAAAAGCATGCCCTCCAAATGCCCTCCGTTCGCCATTTTTCTCAATAAAGCACTCGCCACGCCAGTACTATCAGTAATTCACGCCTATCACTCAATCTAAAAGACAAACGCAACTCAATAATAACATCGGAGACCACTTCATTAAAAAGCACCTATGAGAAAAAAGCATGCCCTCAATTGAGAAAAAGCATGCCCTCCAAAATGCCCTCCGTTCGCCATTTTCTCCAATAAAGCACTCGCCACGCCAGTACTATCAGTAATTCACGCCTATCACTCAATTTAAAAGACAAACGCAACTCAATAATAACATCGGAGACCACTTCATTAAAAAGCACCTATATGAGAAAAAGCATGCCCTCCAATTGAGAAAAAAGCATGCCCTCCAAATGCCCTCCGTTCGCCATTTTTCTCCAACAAGCACTCGCCACGCCAGTACTATCAGTAATTCACGCCTATCACTCAATTTAAAGACAAAACGCAACTCAATAATAACATCGGAGACCACTTCATTGAAAAGCACCTATGAGAAAAAGCATGCCCTCCAATTGAGAAAAAGCATGCCCTCAAATGCTCCCCTCCGTTCGCCATTTTTCTCCAATAAAGCACTCGCCACGCCAGTACTATCAGTAATTCACGCCTATCACTCAATTTAAAGAACAAACGCAACTCAATAATAACATCGGAGACCACTTCATTAAAAAGCACCTATGAGAAAAAGCATGCCCTCCAATTGAGAAAAAGCATGCCCTCCAAATCGCCTAATTCATATTTTTTCTCCAATAAAGCACTCGCCACGCCAGTACTATCAGTAATTCACGCCTAAAACAATTTAAAAGACAAACGCAACTCAATAATAACATCGGAGACCACTTCATTAAAAAGCACCTATGAGAAAAAGCATGCCGTCCAATTGAGAAAAAGCATGCCCTCCAAATGCCCTCCGTTCGCCATTTTCTCCAATAAAGCACTCGCCACGCCAGTACTATCACTAATTCACGCCTATCACCCAATTTAAAAGACAAACGCAACTCAATAATAACATCGGAGACCGCTTCATTAAAAAGCACCTGAGAAAAAAGCATGCCTCAATTGAGAAAAAGCATGCCCTCCAAATGCCCTCCGTTCGCCATTTTCTCAGCAAAGCACTCGCCACGCCAGTACACAATATCACTAATTCACGCTAACTCCTTAATTTAAAAGACAAACGCAACTCAATAACATCGGAGACCACTTCATTAAAAAGCACCTATGAGAAAAAGCATGCCCTCCAATAATTGAGAAAAGCATGCCCTCCAAATGCCCTCAGATTCGCCATTTTTCTCCAATAAAGCACTCGCCACGCCAGTACTATCACTAATTCACGCCTATCACTCAATTTAAAAGACAAACGCAACTCAATAATAACATCGGAGACCACTTCATTAAAAGCACCTATGAGAAAAAAAGCATGCCCTCCAGTGAGAAAAAACATGCCCTCCGATACCTCGATTAACATTTTTCTCCAATAAAGCACGCATATGCATAGTACTATCACTAATTCACGCCTATCACTCAATTTTACAAAGACAAACGCAACTCAATAGTAACATCGGAGACCACTTCTGTTAAAAAGCACCTATGAGAAAAAGCATGCCCTCAAATATTATGGAAGAAAACGTAGCACTAAAAACGATACACGATATAACAAAACATTAAAGAGATTCGTCGATACAACAATTATCTAAGCTCATGATATGGGTAAGTTTACTACTGTAAATTTAAATCTTACTTCCTAATCCATATGCCCATTCTCTTTATCCAAAATCATTTTGTTTTATTCTCGGAATCCTCTGATACGTTTTGGACTGCTTTAATTTTCTTATTCCCTGTCGAACCGAAACTCGTCCGGGTTCTGATTAAGTATCTTGTAGTGATTCCCCTACACCCTACTTCAATCGGCGTGCAGCTTGTTTCAAACCATTCTGTCTGCGCTCTTTCCTTAAACTCAGTATTTTGTTCTTTTTCTTTCGTTTGTTTTTTTTACGTTGTCCTCCCAAGCCCTTCAGTCATTTCCAATATAATTATTTATTTTGATGAGTTAGAGAATATGATTTCTTGTAGGGGTTGTTTGTAATATGTGATTGGCACATTTCAGTTGGCTTCTCAGGTTCACCCTTGTCTGTCTGTCTTCAACTGATGAAAGCACTTTGGGTGTTTCTTTTCGTTTCAGAGATGGTTTCTTCGCTTCGGGTTTAAATAATTTTATTATGCATCTGTTCGGTATATATATATACTTATTTATAAATAGAACTTTGTCTGTGTGTGTGTGTCCGTTACCTATAGACACCAAAAAGGCCGAACCGATTTTCTTGAAAATTTACACAGTTGTACTATAAGCGTCTGCGAGTGTTCTTAGCTAGGTTCTGTGTCGAGGTACCCCCGATAAATATCGAAAATCAATAATCGAAAAATCGGGTTATAGAAGGAGTGGTCCGATTTTAATCAAATTTGATACACTCATAGACAAAGCAATAAGAAACGATATTCAGAAGTTACAAAGTTGCAGTTCCTACAATAGTGCAGAAAATCGATAGTATATATATATATATATATATATATATATATATATATATAAGGCAAGATGTTTGTTTGTGTGTGTGTCTGTTTATCTGCCCGTATGTCTGTATTTTTTCAGCCCTTTTATTTTAGTTTTTGCTTCGGGTTTAGCTCTAAGTATGTATAATTGTAGTTCTTAGTCTCAACTATGATACCATTTACTCAGAGGACTTATTTAGCCTTCAAAATTCAGTTTAGAAAGAAAAAAATTATTTCATATCGATACCAGGAAATCAAAATTTGATTTACATCCATTCATTTTTCTTTCAGTCTACGGTTTCGCTTTAAGTGGAAACAACTATTGTTTTTAGTCTTTCGTGCCACTGTCCAAAGAGTCTGAGCTCCAGGACCATGGATTAGTTTTAATGCTTTCATTACACCCGAGCAACACCGGTCTATACTGCTAGTATATATATATATATATATATATATATATATATATATATATATATATATATGTCAATATTATCAGTTTCTTTTTAAGGAAGCTTTGGCAGTTATTGATCCAGGAGCCAATACCTAATGTCGGCTGAAATTTCTAAAGTCTTTCTCTTAAAATATTTTTTTAGAAAAAAAAGCTTGTTATCGTTCTTTGTATTGTTGATGGGGGTTTCTTTCATAGCCTTTTTTTTCGAAGCAGTGTAAAATATCTATATATTAATTATGCATTTATTTTCTCTTCGACAACCTGCAATATCCATATCAGCTCTTGTTGCTGTTGAAAGTTCCCAAGTGACGCGGTCTAAATGATTTGGTAAAGTTTGTGAGTCTTTAACGCCAGTTCCCATGGTTCGAGGAAGAATGCTCTTCGCTAAAAAACACATGGTCACTCGGTCACAAACATTTTAATTTTTGATCGGAAGAAAGAGATTTTATATTGCTGAGCGTCAAGAATGTGGTGCGAAGACTGAAATGAACACTAAGACAATCAGTCATAAAATGACAAAAATTAGTAGTTTGAAAAACAAAATAAAATTTTTCAAACAATGGGCCACGTTCCCACCTAAAATTTAAAAAAAAAATTAATGCTTCGTGATGAGTATTTAAGCAAAGAGTATTTTGGTAAATTTTTGTTTTGGTCCCGAAGGCTTATCCCCCTTCAAATTTATCCAAAATAGCATTATTTCTGTGCAAATGTATATGCTGAACTCAAATCACAATTAGTTATTGAAGAAACCTACCTCTTTTTGATCCGAATGTCCAGAAAAAATCGAGCTACATTTTGTCTCCCGTAACTCTAACGCAGCCAAGTAATTAACTACTGAATAGCTTTCGGCGTAGGACAACAAATTTCGGTCTATTTTTGGCTGATTTACTTCCTTTACTGAAATTCCGCTTATTTGCTTTTTGTAATGAAAGTAATACGCTATTGTATTTCTACGCGTATTACTTTCATTACAGGAAGTAAATAGGCGGAACTTTCAGTAAAGGAAGTAAATGGGCCGAAATTTGTTGCCTACGCAGAAAGTCATTCTGCAGTTAATTACATGACTTCGTGAGAGTTACGGGAGAGAAAAAGTGCTCGATATAGTTCGTTTTTTTATAGACCTTCAAATAAAAAATGATAGGTTTCTTCAATAACTAATTGTTGATTTGAGTTCAGCGTATATATTTGCACAGAAATGATGCTATTTTGGATAAATTTGAAGGTGGGGAAAGCCTTCGGGGCCTAAAACGAAAATTTACCAGTATTTTTGCTTAAAAATCCTTTTTAAGAGTATGTAACAGTATTTAAGCCTCTAGACCAGACATGCCATTAAATAGAAGAGACGCGCACAAGCAGTAGTTTACTGTATTTACTAGCCTTCCCACGCAAGGCCGGATGTGACACATGGTCATTTTATAGTGGATATTCCCGGCTATGTAGCCGGGCCAAAAAAATATCTGTCTATTTTTACCGAGTCGTGGTTCTACCCTTCGGCGGAACCACGACTGGGTTTGTGCTCTCTGCTCGGAAGCAGAGAGCGCCCTATACCCGAAGACAGAGGGCTGAGAGTGTCATAGAACAGTCAGGCGAATGCCTCAGACCTTTTCTGTATTTACTAGCCTTCCCACACAAGGCCAGATGTGACACATGGTCATTTTATAGTGGGTATTCCCGGCCATATAGCCGGGCCAAAAAATGTATGTCTATTTTTCTCCAGTCGTGATTCTACCCTTCGGCGGAACCACGACTGGGTTTGTGCTCGGAAGCAGAGAGCGCCCTCTACCCGAAGGCAGAAAGCTGACAGTCATAGCGTCGTCAGGCGAGTGCCTAAGACGATTGCTAGTTTACAGTAGTTTACGACGTGAACGGCTTCAAAGAGGGTTTTATTTAATGATTCAATCGTCTTCCTCACCATGCTACGTGTCACTTAGATTCTTTCTTGTTGAGTTACGTGACATTTACACTCTTGCTAACCAATCTATGCGACGCTGACACTTTTCTTCTCACTCTCTCTATTGCCTCTTTTTTCTCACACGTACACGCAAAGAAATCCCATTTCTATTCATCCTAACAAACTACTAAAAACAAAGTATTTTAACACGTGAAAACGCTAAAAAATAGTTGTAAAATACGAAAATAAAAATATTTAAACTTGTATATATAATTCATTTCTCACCTTTGTCTCTGTTGTGTTGGATTCAAATCCGCAACAAAATATTTTGAAAGATTTTAGCACCAACGTTCTGGTACGGCTATTTAAGACCATGCCTCTATATTTTAGCTTTTTGCTTAGTAGCAAGTTGTGGTGTTGGGTAAAACTTCCATGAGCTCAACCTATTCTAAATTGACTATCCTTGTCTCTTATACTAAGTGTGTTATTTTGGTATTTTAAGTGTTTGGTATGTACTAATTATACATCCTGGATTTTTATACTATTTACATTGTTCTTCAGGAAGTTTGAACCGAACCTTTTATTAATGGAAGTATAACATTCTCATTCCCAGTGCGATACCACCTCTGGTAGCCATGTAGTTATATCTCTTTCACTTAACTCTCTAAGTTATTTGTTCATCACTGCTGTAACCTGGTATTGGACTCACAACTCTTTGGGGCAAGTCACTGGAACGTCTATATCTACTGGGCTATTTGTCCTTGACTACATCAGCATATGAATTTTTGCACCTTATAAATCTAATATCTCGGTAAACATCTTTTGCCAGAGTTCATATTGCAATCTTTGATTTTCACTAGCACTCTGTATTAGTAGTTCCCATATTGTATTCGTTTCTATGCTTGTTCGGCTTAGAAGATCTTTGTATCCTAGCATATGCTAGGCTACAAAATTCGTAGCACCTGAAGAAGGTCAGAGCGTACGACGACTAAAATATCGTAATAATGGCAGTAAAGATGAGTACAATAGTCCAAACAATGTAGTGTAAATACTACCTCATTTTAGAAGTATAGAAAAATACTGGATTTTTATTATTTATTCAGGATAGGTGCTATTAGAGCTTTCATTCCAATTCCAGATCATAGTTTTTGTTTTGAAGTGAATGGCTATTGAAGAAGTCTGGTAATTCGGAAATATAAGGATATTAATTCGAACTGCTTACTCCACGCCACTGACCGAATTTTTTGCCCTTATGATTAAGATCGTGAAAGATTACCAGGATCTTCATTGTCGGAATATTTTCCTGACCATTAAATCCAGCTTCTTCTATTCACCTCTAATTTTATCAATTTTTTTCTTCTTTACCTTATTTTCTCTTTTCACGGGAAATGATGGCGGTCCATCTGAGCGGAGAAACCGGAAGTTGTAGCTAACAGGGACTGAGAGTTTAGGCGATGATTGAAGATGAAATTCAAAAGAATATTGATGCATGAGAGAAAGAGATTTTTAATATTTTTATTTTTGCTCTCACCTCATATTCCGTCCATTCATTTGTCCACACTTTTTTTTTCTTGTTATTCTTTTTCATTCACAATCATTAATTAAACTTCGACGCTTATTTACTAAGACCGTTTGTCCTGATTCAACGAGGTAGCGGAGTGTGCGTGGGGGTCGGATTGACAGAATTCTATAGGAAAAGGAAGGAAGAAGTCATTAAAGAAATTTAATGAATGTAGGAGATGAAAAAATTGGTTAAACTTTAAAAAAAGAAAATGAATTAAAATTAAAATTTAAAACGTTAACTAAAGAAATTGAAAACGGTTATTGGAATTATTTTAATAATTTCCTTAAAAATCAAAATCGTAAATTAATAAAATGAATGCTAATAACCCGCTGATTAAAAGAATGAAATACCATTTCCTTTTATGACGTGGGCGATCGTATCTCTTTAGAGATTGCTTTTTAAAAAAATAGATTTCTGCGAACTGTCATGAGTTCGTTAAAAAGAACAGTGTCGCAGTTGCAGAGGCAAATGCCAACTGACATTGCCGCCGACTGTATTTACTAGCCTTCCCACGGCAGGCTGGATGTGACACATGGTCATTTTATAGTGGGTATTCCGGGCCAAAAAATGTCTGTCTATTTTTGCCCAGTCGTGGTTCTACCCTTCGGCGGAACCACGACTGGGTTATTGCTCTCTGCTCGGAAGCAGAGAGCGCCCTCTACCCGAAGGCAGAGTGCTGACAGTGTCGCAGTTGCAGAGGCAAATGCCAACTGACATTGCAGCCGACTGCTTACACCATGTATTTTCAGCGGTTTTTAATTTAGACATGGTTTATCCTACACTGACTAGAAATTAATAGTTAGTTAACATCTACAACACCATTTCTGTCTACGTTCACAATATAAAAAATAATGATCGATAATACAACTATTCTACATCAAGATAACAACAAATGCCAACTACAGATTCTCGAGGCAATGTTAATTAAAACACTTAAACCGTCAATTAATAGAATCAGCTATGAATACTGTAGTAATGTTCTAAAATGTTTGTAAAAATAATAGTTTTTTTCAGGCTTTAACACGTGCATGACCATGACATTACAACATATAAAAAAAATTCCATTTTTGATAACATTCACATTCTAATGAACGCTAGCAATTTGTGAACCGTTATATTTAAACCAAGAAAAAATATACAGTAATTTTTAGCAGCACAGATTCCCGGTTACATTTGTTACCAAAACTTACACTCCTGAAGATGACCTCAGAAAGAGTTTGAAAGTACTTGGGTACCTTAAGAAATTGATGAAAATAACATCTGTCAACGTTACAGCTTATTTCTGACATCTTTTGATTATAATACGCAAAATATTATCCGTGTATATGAACATATTTTATTCAAAATAAGCAAACATATTGTTTGCAATTTATTTAATCTGACATGTTTAAAATTAATAGTAATAGTATCATGGTGGCATCACCAATTACAACGGATTGAACTCTTCCTACAACTACATATACTTCCCCTCACAAGAGAGAGACCAAGAGATATAAGAGCTCAGAGAGTGAGAGATCCGCAGAAGATTAGCATAAGCATATCAGCGAAGAGCGATAAGTAGAGATAACCAAGACTGCTACCGTATTGCCGTTGGAAGTCCCAATTCTAGTATTACTTCCTAACCCGTATTTATTCGTTCTACTAACAGATTTCCACGTATTGTATTTTGATGTGTTAATATATATATTCTTATTTTCTATTTTGTTTGTTGGTATATTATTTATTGCTGGATTTCTTAACCGGGTCCACGACATTTACAAATGAAAATTATTTAGTAAAGTTCTTCAATATAATTGTATTGAACACTTTCTAATACAAACGTGTAATTGTCTAATTTAATTTTGACAAAAAAATAAGTCATTACATATATATATATATTATGACTTTTCTGCATTGTGTTGAGGTCGAATAAAAAACTCGATGAATTACTTAATAATTGTTCAAATCCTCTTACTACTTCTGTTTATATCTCTGTGCTTCAACCAGCTTAACATGCTGTGGATTTAGCGGCTCGTGTTGGAGAGGTCGTGGCTCTGGGAGGCACAGTCCTACGGGTAAAGGAGCATATAAACCAAATAAGGAAATGGCGGCTTGAAGAAACCAATACGCCACCGCAAGAAGGAGAAACAATGGACACGATCTTTGATACGTTTGAGTTAAAAAGACCCCAATGACATTTTTTAATCATATCACCCCGAGCAAGGCAGTAACGCCACTGATGTGCAGGGGGCTACGTAAGAGTGAAAAGATTAAGTAGAAGAGAATGAAGTGGAAGACGAACCAGTTAGAAAGTAACAAAAGAAGGATAGGAATACAGTAACGCCACTGATGCGCAGGGGGCTACGTAAGAGTGAAAACATTGGAAAAGAGACGTATCCTGCAGTATTTGGCTAATTTTAGACTCTCAGATTAGACCAAAACGAAACTAACAGAAGCGCAAAGACCTCGTGATCTTTTTTTTTTTTAATCGTATCACCCTGAGGAAGGCGGTAACGCCACTGAAGCGCAGGGGGCTACGTAAGAGTGAATAAATAAATAAATAAATAAATAAAGGAGTGAAAAGATTGGAAAAGAGAAAGCCGAAAACCACATCCTAAACAGGGAACAAGGGATGAGCCTCTTCACCTGTTCAATAGACGTGGGTGGAGTGTGTACCGGGCGAGAGTTTAGTCTATCTACTCCAATTGAAAAAAGAAAAAGGAGTGAAAAGATTGGAAAAGAGAAAGCCGAAAACCACATCCTAAACAGGAAACAAGGGATGAGCCGCTTCACCTGTTCAATAGACGTGGGTGGAGTGTGAACCGGGCGATAGTTTAGTCTATCTACTCCAAAAAGTGCCGGAAAGTAGAAAATCTGGTAGTGTGTGTGTGTGTGTGTGTGTGAGAGAGAGAGACAGAGAGAGAGAGAGAGAGAGAGAGAGAAAGAGAGAGAGAAAGAGAGATCAGCATAAGCAGATCACAAAGAGCAATAGGCAGAGATAACCAAGACTGCTACCGTACGACCATTGCTAGTCCCAATTATAGTATTACGTCTTAACCCGTATTTATTCGTTCTATTAACAGTGTTCCACGTATTGTATTTTGCTGTGTTAATATATATATTTTTATTTTCTCTTTTGGTTGTTGTTATATTATTTCTTACTGGATTTCTTAACGGGGTCCACGACAAATAGATAGGACTGCCTATAGTTCGCTTTATACTCCTCTCCAGTTATTGAATGGGAGTAAAGGATTATCCCTTGATTTCCTGTTTAGGGTTGGGTTTCCGGTTTCTTCTAAAGCATTTGAATTCTATTTCACTCCCAGCAGCTTATTGTGTCTTGGTAGCATTTTCGTCTTGCCTGGGGTGAATTGATTAAAACAAAATAACAACTCAAACGTAGAAAGTCAATACATTTTAGCTCATAGCTGTGGCTGGGAGAAGAAAGGGAGCTATGCCTTACCTAAGGGCTTTTGCGTGATAGTGAACTTAACAAATTCGGTTAAAATGTCGTCGATTCCACATGCCGCGCCACAAAGAATTTCTTTACTCGTACAAACAAGTCAGATGATATATTGCTACTGGTTCTACAGAAGGATGCTGATGATACCATGGTCGGAGCACTGTCTCGCAAAGAATGTTTAGACATCCCAGATGTGCCAATGTGCCACGACAATCAGATATTAGTCATAGTGGAAGGCCGTCGACTCCACTGCTGTTTGTGTGGCGTTGCAGAACATACAGCCAAGGTTTGTCTCAGCAAAGCCCCAGCACCACAACCTAGGCCGGCGAAAACGAGCAGCTTCCCGACAAATGGGCAAAAGGAGCCAGAGAAGAAGAAAGACGAACAGCTGCCGGGAGAAGGGCAGGAGAAAGAAACCATGGAGGTAGAGGAACTACCGTCACCTCGGTCATCCCCACCTCTATCGTGAAGACTCCAATATCTCCCTTCCCTTCTTTCCGTAGTTCCCAACACCTTACAAACGCTTTGCCCAAGGGGGAAGAAGAGCTGTAAAATAGAAAAGCAAATGCTCGTCAGGGAAATCTTTTCACAGAGAAAGACCCTCTTGAAACCCGTCTTTAAGATGACTTCGGTAGATGGACTGTTAAATGAGGACCCCAGGAATTTTAAAATGGCGCCTGGGGTGAGAACGGTTGTCAGGCTTCCGGGCAAGAGGACCTGGAAGTTCATGAAAGATGTAAAGAAGGCCTTTCCTAAGATTCAGATGGCCGAGATAGACTGTCCGCATCTCGGAAAATTATCACAACATTGTTCTGGGAGGGCTCCAGTGATACTCCATCCCTCGTTATATAGGGCTGTAAAACTCACTTTTCCGACATACGTTGGCGATATTGTTATTGAAGGACGGGTTACATCCGATCTAGACATTAGCATTAGCAGTCCTGACACCAGCAGTTTTCTAGCCAGTGTGTGCCTAAGAGCTTAGACTTATGTCATGGCGGCATCACCCACAACGGAATGAACTCTTCCAACCATTACATATACCTCCCCTCACAAGAGGTAAATTACGATAGTAAGGTAGATAGCCTAAGTAGCCTGAGAGAATTACCTGAGGACAGCGCCCTGAACATAGCCGAGAGTCGTTTACGAACATTGCTACCGTAACGACCATTACGAATCCCAGTTCGAAGGTCGAATTTTAGTATTACAAACTAACCCGTATTATCGTTCTACTAACAAAGTTTCAAGCGTTGTATTTTGCCATGTTTAATATGTATTCGTTATTTCCTATTTTGGTTGTTTTGTATTATTCTTGCTGGACCTTTAACTGGATCCACGACAATTTAGAAAATGTCTATGAAGATACAGGCAAAGGTCGGAGTGGCGGTCAAGAATTGGCTTCGACGGCGGTTGTCCGTGAAGGTAATGGCTGAAACGTATGTTACATACGTCTTTCCCATCATCTTTTACCAATTGCCAGTAATCCCTCTCTGTGATGCACATCGGATGCCCATCGAGCGTTTGTTGTCCACCCTTTTGTGAGATGGACGCAAGCATTGGGTGAACAGAGATGTCTGTTGCAAACGTCCGCGTCAAGGCAGGCTGGGAATGCCACAGGTGGTAAGTCAGCGACACGCCTCTAGTTTAGCTTCCAATACCATGTTTTGACGGAAAATTCGACTTTGGAGGAGAGTGTTACGGACGCTTTCCCTAGCCTTACTATCACTCCTCCTATTTAAAGGGTTGATCTCCGACGTAGGCCCTAAAATCAGTCAAAATTCTTGCTCGAATGTCAAGGGCATTGAAAGACATTCCTCGGTCCACTAAATTTTCTCGTCCTTGGAAGCACTTGTATTGTCTTTTAGTGGTGTGGGTCGGGACGAAATACCCTCTACGTGATCGGCTTGGCGTGTCGGTGGCCGAGTTCTGCTTCTTTTGATCTTGGGCGCCAGCGGCGGATTACCTCAGCAACCCTGAGTTTTTGCTTACCTGGCGATTGATTCGGAATGGATTATCTCTCAATGACATAACTTTCAGATGGGGCGGCGCGGACTGTCATCGGTGTGACCTTGGTTTAGAAGAAATGGCTTCGCACGCCTTCTAACACTGTACTCAGGTGCGCTCTTTCTGGGAATGTTTCGACGAGTTAGCGGCTCGTATAGCTCCCGAAGTGTTCGTGTCCATTTCTCTTGCTTACGCATGTGATAATGTATCGCCTCCGTATTCTAGGGAGAAACCGATGGTGCTTTTTCATGTAGCTGGCGTGGCTCGAATGGTGATATGGACGACACGTTGGAATGAGGGAATCTTATGATATTAAAGCTATTCTTATCAGGAAGTGATTATATTCTTTGGTACAAGTCGAGATTGTTGAACACCCCAGTTAGTTTTTGGCCCCCTTTTTCATCTATTCAGGTTCGCCAAAGTTTCCTTCCTTATCGCATGTCTCAGAAACCTTAGTTGTCTGTTCCTGAGTATTAATTTGCTTTTCGTTTCCATCCTTTCCAAAGCCTTATCTTTGCTCCCATTCTCGGTTCATGTTATGCGTAGCATCCTTCTGTAGAACAGCATTTCAGTTGCTTCAAGTTTTTCTTTTATCTTTGATGATATTGTCCAGCATTCCCTGTCTTATTAAAGAACAGACATCACATGGCAATCCCGAACTCTCATCTTTGTTTCTAACGAAAATTTCTTGTCTTTTAATACTCTGCTCAGCTTTTGGAATGCGTCCTTCGCCATGCCAATTCGCCTTCGGATCTCTGTGCCGCACTTTCCGTCTTTTGTTATAACACTTCACAGGTATTTAAATTTTTGTACCTGCTTGATTTATTATTCCCCACCTGTATTTGGCATTTTGGACTGCTCTTTTTGCTGATGACCATGCATTCGGTTTCCTTGCGGTTTATTTTTTTATTTATTTATTTTTTAATCATTTCACCCCGAGCAAGGCGGAAACGCCACTGATGTTCAGGGGGTTACGTAAATGTAAAAAGATTAATTAGAAAAGAGTGAGGAGTACAAACTAGTTAGAAAGGAACAATAGAAAGCCGAGAAAGCAGGTGCGATGACAGATACATAGGTGGAGAGAAAGGGAAGGTTATACGGGGGTGGGGAGAGAGCTAGAGTCCAGTGGTTAGTAGATGAGTATTGACTTTGCATTTAAATTTCTAGATGTTATAGCCGTCAGGAAAGCAAGAATACGGGATCGAGTTCCACAGGCGGGAAGTGCGAGAGAGGAAGCTGCAGGAGTAGAATTGTCGTCTGCATTTGGTTAACCTGACTGTGAATGGGTGGGACCCAGTTGTCAGTCTGGTTGCACGAGTTGAGGAGGCATCAGTGACTTAAGCTCATCCGAGCAGAAGCCATGAAAGTATTTATAAAAGAGACAAAGGGAGGCCACATTTCGACGATGGGGAAGTGACTGCAGTCGAGTCGCCAGATCAGTACCTATAGTCCATTTTTTCACTCTCTTCAGCTACCTCCTGTAGGAGGACTTGTAGTTTCTTATTCCGTTTATGAAATCAGCATTGTATCGTCTGCATACCTTATGTTGTTCAAACTGTGGCCTCAAATGACAAGTCCTGTCATAACATCTAGGGTCCTCAAAATAGTCTCGCTGTACAGGTTGAACAGACCCATTGAAAAACACATTTTACGCACCTTTCTTTATATATCTGCTGAATTCGTTACGTCTCCGTATGCAGGCATTTTTCTGCCAATAGAGATTCTTGATTACTCCTATGTCTTTCCTATATATGACGAGTCTGTTGATTCTGATGTCTTCTTTTCTCGCACTTGTGGAACGCACTTCCGTCTTCTTGTTTCCCTGATAGCAACAATATCTAATAGTTTAAATGTAGCAATTGCGACATTATATCTACTTGATTTTCATCCATCTTTTATCATTTCTTCGACATCCTTTATATCATGTTTTTTCTCTCACTGTAATCCCTTGCTCACCAGTGGCAGTTCTGTCTTGCTTGAGGAAAAATGATTTTTAAAAATTATAAAAAGACTGATAGATATGCACGTCAAAAGATAAATCTATATCATGTTCAAATGAAAGTCTTGACAGTCACTCAAAGCACCAATGAATTTTTGCTCAAAAATAAAGCATACAAAGGAATAATTGGGTAGAGAGAATGATCCACAGAAAAATGAACTTTTGGTACAAAAGTAACCCAAGCAGAGGGAGGATGGGTTAGAGAGAGGATTCACAAAAATGTCGACGTTTGTCTTGAAAATGACCCAAGAAGAGTGATGATTAGTTAAAAAGAATTATCCACATAAAAATAAACTTTTAGCCACCAAAATAACCCACGCAGTGGGATGATTGGGTAGAGAAAATAATACACAAAAAGTCAACTTTTGGCACAAAAATAAGCCAAGCAGAGGGATGATTGGATAAAGAGAATGATCCACAGAAAAAACAACTTTTAGCCCCAAAATAACCTAAGCAGAGGGATGTTTGGGCAGAGAGCATAATCCACCAAAAAGTCGACTTTTGGCATCAAAGTAACCTAAGCAGAGTGATGATTGGGTAAAGAGAATGATCCACAGAAAAATCAAATTTTAGTCCCAAAAAATTCTAAGCAGAGAGATGTTTGAGTAGAGAGAATGACCCTCAAAAATGTCAACATTTGGCTCAAAAATAACCCAAGCAGTGGGATGACTGGGTGAAGAGAATGATCCACAGAAAAATCAACTTTTAACCCTAAAATAACCCAAGCAAAGGGTGGTGGTATAGAGAGAGTGATCCACAGAAAAATCACATTTTAGCCCCCAAATAACCCAAGCAGAGGGATGATGGGGTAGAGAGAAAGATTCTCAAAAAAGTCAACTTTTAGCACAAAGGTAACCTAAGCACAGGGATGATTGGGTAAAGAGAATGATCCACAGAAAAATCAACTTTTAGCGCCAAAATAACCTAAGCAGAGAGATGATTGGTAAAGACAATGATCCACAGAAATGTCTAATTTTGGCACAAAAATAACCAAAGCAGAGGGATGATTGACTAGAGAGAATGACCCACTGAAAATCAAAATTAGGGATAAAAATAACCAAAGCAGAGGGTAGAGAGAATGATCTACAGAAAAATCATCTTGTGCTGTTGCTTGATACATTCGCTATCTCTGTTACTTTTAACTTAACCTGTTTTATTCTTTCTTTACCTAACGTGTTGGTTTATTTTATAATTTCCCTTTATGTCTTTATTTTTAAAAAAATCTATTTCTTTTAAGAATAACGTAAGTATTTTTTTATTTGACATAACATTTTCTTAGAAATCAAATTATCTAAACTTATTTTATAAATGGAACTGTGTGTATGTGTATGTGTTTGTGTGTATCCGTTACCTATAGACTCCGAAACGGCTGAACCCATTTTCTTGAAAATTTACACAGTCGTACTATAAGAGTCTGCGAGTGTTCTTAGCTAGGTTTTGTATCGAGGTACCCCCGATAAATATCAAAAATCGATAATCGAAAAAATCGGGTGATAGAACGAGTGGCCTGATTTTAATCAAATTTGATACACTCATAGACAAAGACATAAGAAACGATATTCAGAAGTTTCAAGGTTGCAATTCTTACAATAGTGCAGAAAATCGATAATATATATATATATATATATATATATATATATATATATAAAAGGCAAGATGTTTTTGTGTGTGTCTGTTTATCTGTCTGTATGTCCTTTATACAAATCCACAATTTTTATCCGATTTTCATCAAACTTCACACAAATAGTCTTTAGGCTGAGTCTGAGCTCCAGGACAATGGATTTGTTTTAAAGCTTTGATTACACCCGAGCAACGCCTGGCTATACTGATAGTGTATTTATATTTTAGGATGCAAGGGATATCGGCTTTGAAATGAGAAATGACAGAGACGTGTTCGAGTTCTAGTTGAAGTCATTGCATTAACTTACGTGCAAATACGTATAGGGAATGTATGATTTTCTCCCTCTAACTATTGGTTAAATATCAGGAAAGATTGGGTTCTATAGCCTTGGTCAGCAGTAGTCTAATGCAGAAAGAAATAGCAACCTACTGCCGAAAAATCTTCTGCCTCCTCAGTGATTAACCAAAAGAGATATGATCGCCCAAGCGTCTATTGTTATATATCGCCGTACGACGACAAACAACGAGAACACGCATATATAAAAATATAAGGTTATATTTTTATTCCTGACGACGAACCCGTGTGGAACAGAGAATGGAAGAGTGAGAGCGCACATAGAATGGGTCGACGGGAGTGTATTCTTGCCTGTGGTGTCTCTCTGCTTCCACTGGCCGTTCTGTGCTGGCGAATCCGTGTGTCGAGGTCTTTTTATAGTCTTCTAGAACCGGGACTTTTCCTTCCGGTTTTGCCTCGCCCACGCAACGCCACATAATTCCAAGAGACACCTGTTCTGTTTGCCTCCGTAGTCATTTCTGCCGCTGTCGAAAATAAGGTCAAACGAGCCCGACTCATAACCCTGCAACATCCGCTCCAGGCCCCGACAGGATGTATTTCTCAAACACCTGTCTTGTCGTTCGCCGACCCCTTCACCGACGGGAAACACCATCGATTGCATCAACCTTCCTCGGGTGGGGCCAGATTGCTATATTACACTATCACTTAACTGACTGATTGATTTATATTCAATTAAAAGTTCTGTTTTTTGTGATTAGTCTGATATTTTATTTAGGTAAGGCATCTGTTTGTTTCGAATTTAACCTATAGGTTTATCTCTAAATTAACGATCTATTTCTTTTGTGAATATTAGTATTTTTGCTACCTAATATATCTGTCGTCTTTGAAATTAACCAATATTTTTCAATTTAATCAAACCCACCGTTTCATAGGTGATTAATCCAATTCTTATTTTTAATCTAAAATGTCTTTCTTTTGCAATTAACCTCAGTATTTATATTAAAATGATTGTTGCCCTGTCTATTAAACGTGTTATTTTAATTAACATAAATATTTGTTTTGCAATTACCATGTCTGTTTCTTTCTTTTGCTTTGTGCAGTGACCAGGTAATCTGCATATTTATTTTATAATTCACATTTTCGTTACTCTTTCTTCTGCAAGTTTTTTTAATCATTTCACTTCAATCAAGTCAATAAAGCCACTATCACTCAAGAGATTATTAAGTGTAAGATAATATCACAAAAAAAAACTACTGTTAAATAAAGAGGACAAGAAAAAGAATTAAGAAAATAACGATTGACATGGCATTTAAATTTTTGAAGATCAAATATTATTATTAAGCAAGAAATCGGAAGAGAGTATCACAAGTAAGAGGTGCTATAGAAGAAACTGTTAGCATAGAACTTGCGGTTATATCTAGTTATTTCAATCATGAAATGATGGGACTTTGCCTTCAATCTATTACTGCACTTAAAAGGAAAGTTCATCAGAACAATCACCATGAAATATTATAGAAATGATACAAGTAAGCTACGTTTATTCAGAAAAGGGGCTGAAGCCTAGATGCAAGTTAAGGACGAATAACATTGCAAGTTCTTCTTTGGCTTTTGTGCAGAATCTCCAAATATATATCAAGAGCAGCAGATCAGCAACATTCAATGCTAGGACAAATAGTGCTTACGGCATATCACGTTGAATACACCGGTTCCCGTTCGATCACCGAAGTTAAGCAACGTTGAGTTTGGTCAGTTCTTAGATGGGTGACCACTGCAAATACCAGGTACTGTAAGCGTTCAGTGACGGATGTGCGTTGTAGTGCAGTGGATATCGGCTTGGAAAGAGAAATCGGTGAGCTGAGTTCGAATACCAGTTGAGTACCCTGCATTCACTTCACCACTGGTACCCTTGGGAAAGGTATTAATCCGTCACTTCCCTCCAGTTATGGGTTAAATAACAGGATGGAGTCTGGAAGCAACCCATCTAGTGTTAGTGTCACAATAAAAACACCCTTGGTAGTCCTGGCTAAGCATCAAGTATTCAGCTATTTGATAAGGTTATGAATTTCGCTGCAAAACTGCGCCAGGATTCCAAACGTGCAGGGAATACTGGAGGGGTGTAGTAAGTTCTATCTAGGCCAATGGCCGCAAGACGAGGGCGAATGGTATACTTATAGATATGCAAGATAGATTCTAGTGAGAAAATTGTCTAGAACGACATAGTGAACTAAGTTTCTTAGCTGAACGCTGTTTTCACTTCATGTCAACCGAGATTTTAATTAGCCTTTATATTTCTATTCATATTAACCTGTTACTTTAAAAATAAAATAATATTTTTTCTTTTTTATGCGTCCGTTTGTTTTCAGATTAAAACATAAATTTCTTTCCTAATTCTCCTGTGTGATAATTTCTTAAAGTAATCTAGCTTTTTCACCTCTTTTCAACCAAATAGTAATGCTGAACAGTCTCATAAAAATATAAAGGACAGTCTTTAAGCAACCGTAATGTGGTTCTACAGAAGAATGCTACGGATAACAGATCGAGCATGTGCGCAATGATGAGGTTTTGGAGAGGATAAAAACGAAAAGGAAACTAATTTTTTTTTATTGTAATTAACATTTATGTGGCTTCTTTAATATCAATTCTGTTTGGACACCTCGACATGGTATAATGGTTAGGAAGCTCGTCCCGACAGAACGAATACAACTGAGTAGTGCTTCATACTTTCGGCCTTGAGCTACACGCTTAGAAAATCACTATTATCCAGTCTGTTGAATTTGTAAATCGATTTTCTGCACTATTGTAAGAACTGCAACCTTGAAACTTCTGAATATCGT
This sequence comes from Ascarosepion bandense, assembly GCA_037127315.1. NCBI lineage: Eukaryota > Metazoa > Mollusca > Cephalopoda > Sepiida > Sepiidae > Ascarosepion > Ascarosepion bandense. The sequence goes on from JBBBDQ010001947.1 coordinate 1,549,361, forward strand.
TTCTCATGTCTTTGTCTATGAGTGTATCAAATTTGATTAAAATCGGACCACTCCTTCTATAACCCGATTTTTTCGATTATCGATATTTATTGGGGGTATCTCGACACAAAACCTAGCTAAGAACACTCGCAGACGCTTATAGTACAACTGTGTAAATTTGATTCAGCCGTTTCGGAGTCTATAGGTAACGGACACAGACACACACAGAGAGACACACACATACACATACAGAGATAAAGTTCCATTTATAAATAAATTTAGATTACTTATTAACCTCTATATTTTATTAACACACAACATGACTTTGCTATTGCAGTTAAACTCTCTGCTCTTTTTAGTATTTACCGTTTATTTTGTATTTAATCCAAAGTTATATCTACAACACACTCATTCTCGTTTTATTAGATCGACTTCAGTTAATTTCTTACCGACGAGATGAGGCTTCATTTTTTTATACAAATATTTTAACGGCTTCTGCCCTGACGAGGTTCTTTCCCTGGTAGACCGACCACATAAAATCATTCGTGCTACTAGACTGGAATCTAGTTCCCACCCATTTATCGTCAAAATAGTAAAATGTACCGCCACTTCTACTCCCACAGTTTCCTTTCCTTCCATATACTTGCTTACCTGAAAGCTACAATCTCCAGAAGTTGAAATGCAACGTCAATTGCCATCTTCTGTCTTCTTAATTCCCATCTTCCTCTTATCCTTTCTTCGACATCCTCTGTAACGTATTTATTTTTCTCACTGTAACTTCCTGCACACCATTGGCGGTCCTAGATTGCTTCGAGTAGAACGAATATAAAAAAGGAATTTTTTTATAATTAACTATTATTTTTGTCTTTTATTCGTATGTTCTTTTTCTTCTATATGTCATGTCCCTTCAGGAGGTAGGCGATCATAGCCTTCCACCTCTCCCTATGCGTGGTGGCTCTTAGCACACTTTCTTCTGTAACACTACGCAACCTCCGTTCTGTCATCCAAGCCCGTCAAATATGTTATCCACTGCTTTCTCACGTCTCCCTTTAACTCTATCTGACCTGTGAGTATCAGATTTTCCAAGCTTTCCTTCCTCTTCACATGTCCAAGGAACTTAAGCTGTCTTTTCCTGAGGGTTAGTATTAATTTTCTTTTCGTTTCCATCCTTTTAAAAGCTTCATCATTTCTCGTATGTTTGATCCTTGCTATCTGCAGCATCCTTCTGTAGAACTACATTTCAGTTGCTTCAATTTGTTTCTTAATCTTTGATGAGACTGTCCAGCATTCCCTGCCTGACTGAAGAACTGACATCACATGGAAATCCCGAACTCTCATCTTTGTTTCAAGCAAACATTTCCTATCTTTTAATACTCTGCTCAGCTTCTGGAATGCGTCCTTCGCCATGCAAATCGCGCCTTCGATTCTCAGTGTCGCCTTTTCCGTTTTCCGTTAGATCACTTCCCAAGTAGTTTTTAAAATGTTTTGTACTTGCTTGATTTTCGTATCCCCAACCTGTGATTGGAATTTTGTGCTCCTTTGTTTGCTGATGACCATACATTGGGTTTTCTTGTAGTTTATTTGTAGTCCTTTCTTTCGACTTTCTTCATCTACCTTTTTTAGGAGGTCTTGTAGTTTTCTTTTCGTGTCGGCTATCAGCGCTGTATTATCTGTGCATCATATGTTGTTGGGATTGTGACCGCCGATGACGAATCCTGATATAACTTCTAGAATTCTCAGAATAGTCTTGCTGTACAAGTTGAATAGATCCAGTAAAAAGGCACATCTTTGTTTTACACTCATTTCGTCTCCTGTCCATATGCAGGCGGTTTGTTGCCAGTAGAGGTTCTTGATTACTCTAATGTATTTGCCAAATATGTTGAGGTTGATGGGCATTTCGATTCATTCTTTGTGGCGTAATTTGTTGAACGCCTTGGTATAGTCTACAAAACACAGGTAAACATTCTTTTTCATCTATAGCGACCTTTTGGATAGCATCCTAAGCACGAATATCGGATTCTTTGTACCAATGCCCTTGACGAAACCGCGCTGTTCTCGTTCTATCTTCGGCCTGATTCTGATTTGGGCTCTATTCATTAGGATTCGGACAATGAGTTTCGTTAGGTGGCTCTTCAAACTGATTGTTCGGTGGAGTTCACATTCGATATGCATTTCTTTCGTAATTTCTTTTTTGCCGTGTGCCGTACGCGATCATAGCCTTCCACCTCTCCCTGTCCCTTATTGCTTTGAACAGCCTTTCCTTTGTTGCTCTACCCAAACCCTGCTCCACCATCAATTTGCTCAAGCCCATCAAGTATGTCACGCTGTCTCTCTTTCCCTTTTTTCTTTCCCTCTATATCCTGTAAGTATCATATTCTACAAACCTTCCTTCCTCATACATATCCCAGAAACTTCAGCTGTCTTTTCCACGTGTTAAGTATAACTTTCCTTTTTGTTTCCATACTGTTATGGGACCTACCCGTTATACCATAATGAACTCTTTTCATGACTATAAATATCGGAAGACTGTCTTAAGTGGACGTTCGACAATTGACGATTGACAGAGAAGTTGAGTTGGTTTCCACTTAGCAGTCAGCCTGACGTGTAATACTTTTACTTGTTTTTCGTAAATATAACTTTCTTTCTCTAATACCCGAATTGTGTTTTCTTTCGGACCTATTCTGGTCCACAATACATACTATTCAAAACCTTGTCATTCTTAACATTCTCTGTCATGTTATTCTCAGCATCCATTTGTAGAACCACATTTCTGCTTCGTCAAGTATTCTCTTCATCTTTGCTGAAATTGTCCAGCATTCGTTGTTATATTAAAGAACTTATATCACTTAACAATCCAGTACATGTTTCTTTTTTTCCAACAAAACTTTCTTGTCTCTCAATACCCTACTCAACTTCTGGAATGTCTCTTTTGCCATGCCAATTCGCCTTCAGATATCCGTGTCTCACTTTACGTCTTCTGTTGGAACACTTAACAGGTATTTAAATTTTTGTATCTTCTTGATTTTAGTATTCCCGAATATATACCAATATGCCTTCACATCTCAGTGAGGACATCTTTCTGTCCTCCGTTTCAACAATTCATCGGTATTTAAACTACTGTACCTGCCGAAGTTTAGTATCCCCAACCTGTAGTTAGCACTTTAGGCTCCACTCTTTACTGATGACCATGCATTCAGTGTTTTGTCGTTTATACCTGTTAATTTTCTCATTTATTATTACTTTTTCATGAGTAATTGACCTGTTTGATACATTTGTAATATGTTTGTTTCTTTTGTAATAAAGCATATATATTCTGACCTGTGAGTATCAGATTCTCTAAGCCCTCTTTCCTCTTTACATGTCCACGGAACTCCAGCTGTTTTTTCTTGATGTTTAGTATTAACTTCCTTTTCGTTTCCCTCTTCTCAAAAATCATATCGTTGCGCACATGCTCGGTTCAGAGTATTCTGTAGAACGACATTTCGGTTGCTTCAATTTTCTTTATCTTCGACAAGATTTTCCAGCATTCACTACCTTATTGAAGGACAGACATTACATAACAATCTAGTACTCTTTGTTTTTAGCGAATTTTTTCTGTCTCTTAATACTCTATTCAACTTCTAGATAGTGTCCTTTGCCATGCCATCTCGCCTTCAGATATCTCCCGCCTGTGATTGGCATTTTGGGCTCCTCTGTTTGCTGATGACCATGCTTTCAGTTTTCTTGCCGTTTATACCTGTCTGTTCTTTCATTTCTTAATACTTTTGCATTATACTTACTTTTTCATTAGTAATTGACCAGTTTGATACATTTGTAATTAATATGTTTGTTTCTTTTATAATAAAGCATATACATTCTTGTAATTACATTTTATTTCTCTTGTAATTAACCTGTTTTTTTAACTGCAAAAGCAATGTCATGTTGTGTATCAATAAAATATACAGGTTAATAAGTAATATGTTCTAATATATTACATTGAACGGCAGAGATAATTGATAAGTATGTCCGGCCGTAGATATGGTTAACAAAGAAAGAAAGTGGTTGACAGATACATCTGGCCATAGGTAGAAGCCAATAATAAAGCATATATATTCTGACCTGTGAGTATCAGATTCTCTAAGCCCTCTTTCCTCTTTACATGTTCTCGGAACTCCAGCTGTTTTTCCTTGATGTTTGGTATTAACTTCCTTTTCGTTTCCATCTTCTCCAAAATCTTATCGTTGCGCACATGCTCGGTTCAGAGTATTCTATAGAACGACATTTCGGTTGCTTCAATTTTCTTTATCTTCAATAAGATTTTCCAGTATTCACTACATTATTGAAGAACAGATATCACATAGTAATACAGTAGTGTCTTCTTTGCTTCTAGTGAAATTTTCCTGTCTCTTAATACTCTACTTAGCGTCTAGAATGCGTTCTTTGTCATGCCAAATCGTTTTCAGATTTCCGTGTCGTAATTAACGTCTTCTGTTGGAATACTTTCCAGGAATTTCAATTTTTGTATCTGCTTGATTTTAGTATCCCCTACCTGTGATTGGCATTTTGGGCTTCTCTTTTTGCTGATGACCATCCATTCAGTTTTCTTGTCGTTTACACTTGTCTATTCTTTCATTTCTTAATACTTTTTCATTATACTTCCTTTTTCATTAGTTACTGACCTGTTTGATACGTTTGTAATTTATACGTTTGTTTATTTTATAATAAAGCATATATATTCTTGCAATTACATTTTATTTCTTTTGTAATTAACCTGTTTTTCCTTTCATGATTAGCTTACCTGTTACTTTTATATTTAACCAATGACTTGTCTTCTAACCCATATAATTTTTAGTAATTATCCTGAACATTTATTTTGATAATATACTTGTATATTTCTTTTTGTAATTATTAAGGGAAACAACTTTTAATTACGTAAGAAACAGACTTTAATCATGATTAATTTTAATTGTAATTAATCACTATTTATTTATAATTTACTTGCATTTGTATTCTGCAATTAAAGTGTCTGCTTTAATTTTAATTAAACTATATATTTCATATGTAACTATGCTGTATATTTCTTTTTGTAATTATTAAGGGAAACAACTTTCAATTACGTAAGAAACAGACTTTAATCATGATTAATTTTAATTGTAATTAATCACTATTTATTTATAATTTACTTGCATTTGTATTCTGCAATTAAAGTGTCTGCTTTAATTTTAATTAAACTATATATTTCATATGTAACTATGCTGTATATTTCTTTTTGTAATTATTAAGGGAAACAACTTTCAATTACGTAAGAAACAGACTTTAATCATGATTAATTTTAATTGTAATTAATCACTATTTATTTATAATTTACTTGCATTTGTATTCTGCAATTAAAGTGTCTGCTTTAATTTTAATTAAACTATATATTTCATATGTAACTATGCTGTATATTTCTTTTTGTAATTATTAAGGGAAACAACTTTCAATTACGTAAGAAACAGACTTTAATCATGATTAATTTTAATTGTAATTAATCACTATTTATTTATAATTTACTTGCATTTGTATTCTGCAATTAAAGTGTCTGCTTTAATTTTAATTAAACTATATATTTCATATGTAACTATGCTGTATATTTCTTTTTGTAATTATTAAGGGAAACAACTTTCAATTACGTAAGAAACAGACTTTAATCATGATTAATTTTAATTGTAATTAATCACTATTTATTTATAATTTACTTGCATTTGTATTCTGCAATTAAAGTGTCTGCTTTAATTTTAATTAAACTATATATTTCATATGTAACTATGCTGTATATTTCTTTTTGTAATTATTAAGGGAAACAACTTTCAATTACGTAAGAAACAGACTTTAATCATGATTAATTTTAATTGTAATTAATCACTATTTATTTATAATTTACTTGCATTTGTATTCTGCAATTAAAGTGTCTGCTTTAATTTTAATTAAACTATATATTTCATATGTAACTATGCTGTATATTTCTTTTCTAATTAACCACAGTATTTTTGCATATATATATTTTATACAAATACTGTATGCGTTTTATTAATTAAACTCTCATTTATTTTGGTGATTAACATGTCATTTTCTTTACTAATTAGTTTGTATAATTATTACATTAACTATTTAATATGAGAGTTTAATTATAAAAAATAATTATAAAATAAACAGGGTTCATTTATTATATTATAATTAATCTTTGTAATTTTATTATTTTATAATTAATCTCTATTTAATTACAATTAAACAATGTATTTATTTTTTAACTAATCTGCTTACTTTTAAGTGACCTAAATAATTCTTACGTAATTAATCTGTAAATTCTAACTAAATTTTACTCAAGGTTTGTAAGTCCCACCTTTGACCTCAAACATAATCTTCATTGTGGAAAACGCAAGGTGATTTTGAAGTTCAGATTCTGAAAAAAATAAGTGGATTTCTTGTTGTAGATATAATATTTTTTATGTCTCGTAGATTATGTGCCGACAAGTGTTACTTTTAAAAGCTTTACTATCACGTTGAATTTATTCTCGATATAAATAACTTCCCCGGTTAACTGCGAGTCACTTGCATTACAATTCAAGACCACGTCTATTGAACAGATGAAGAGGCTCATTCCTTTTTCCCTGTTTAGGATGTGGTCTCCGGCTTTCTCTTTTCCAATCTTTTTCTTTTTTTCTTTTTTCTCTTTTCTTTTCAATTGGAGTAGATAGACTAAACTATCGCCCGGTTCACACTCCACCCACGTTTATTGAACAGGTGAAGAGGCTCATCCCTTGTTCCCTGTTTAGGATGTGGTCTCCGGCTTTCTCTTTTCCAATCTTTTCACTCTTACGTAGCCCCCTGCGCATCAGTGGCGTTACCGCCTTGCTCGGGGTGATATGATTAAAAAAAATATATTAATAATTTTAATGCATTTCTGTATGCTTCAAGCGTGGCAAATGGCAGGTATCGATACCGTTTTGATTGTCTCAAAGTTCAGACACGAGTACTACATAAACCTCCAGAGAAGGTAGCGAAGGAAAGCGACTAGAAGAGACTAAAAATCAATTATTAAAAACAAAAACAAAAACATGATTGTTTGTAAAAAAAAAAACAGCCTGATATGAAAATTACAAATTGAAGACACAAAATTAGTGCAAAGTGTACAAAAAGTTAAAACTGAAAACCAAAGGCAAATTGGAAGGGCGAAAGATGTCTTCCAGAAGCTAATCAAAGTATTAAGAAAGCAAATTTTGTAAGAACTAAAGAAAAGAGTACTGATATGTAACCTTTAATCTGTACAAAGCCCTGCGGACTCTCAAGGTAGAATGTTATATAGAAAAGCATTTTATGCAGATAGAAGAGGAGGATTATAGTTAACCCTATATTTGAACAGGTTAAGATTGTTTTGATTGGGGAAGCATCTTCTTTGGAGTTAGTTCCAAGGAGCAGCGATTCACGGGTAGAATCTGTTCGAGTAGAATATCTCATTAATGGAACAAAGAGATATGGGTGCTTTGATACAATGTGAGTGGTATAGCTAGTCCTAGCTATGAAAGTAAGAACTAACTGAACCAAAGAATGTCGTTCGTCCGAGCACTTACCTTGGAAATAACAATAGAACAATGAGAGGCTTGCCAATTCCAGGCCGTGAGAGAAAGGTTGGGGGCTGGAAATTAATTTGCCCTCCACAGAACTCGTAGATGATTTTCGATTCTATCGAGCAGCCCTCGCTCAAATAGGATGACATCACATGTCATATTTGGGTGGATAATATCAGTCATCCTATATGGCAGTGAATACAAGGCAATCTCCTCATAGATTGCTGGATAATCTCTTCGATATACTCCAACCAAAGGGGACAGTGTCACTAAGCGGTAAGGGGTTACTAGGAGTGAAAGTGACCGAGAAGACTTTAGTAAAGAGAAAGGACAATATAAGAACAGATCTCAAGAAGACAGAAGATGGTAATACGGGATCTATGCAATGGGAAAGGAACCGAACCAAACTCTTTATTTCGTCCACAGGGGATTGTTCTAGTTCCACATGCCATGCATTTCCTGGATAAATTAGTCTCAGTTACTTGCTATAATAAATCAACTCTTTAAGGTTTTGTTAACTTCTGCTGTGACCAGGTATTGAACTCACAACTGTTTGGAGTAATTCACTGGTTGACTTTAACTAAACGATTTTTTCCACTCGGCCATATTTGGGGAAACATAGCCCAATGGATAAACGCTGAAACTGGATATACGAAAAAGGCATAACACGTGGAACTAGAACAATCTACTCCAGTGGACTAAATAAAGGGTTTGTTTTGAAATTCAAACATATAATAACTGAAGAAGGCTTGAGCGTACGACGGCCTAAACGTCATGAATATGACAATAAATATAAAGACAACAGTTTGAACGATGTAAATTGTATAAATAGTTACAATACTTTTTTTCAGAAATATATACAGATGTTAGCTTTGTTTGTTTAGCGGCATATCGACTCCTTATGGGTCATTTAACGCAGAAATTTAATTTTTTTTATCATTAGTAATTATTTTTTATTACGATCTTCTTTAATTTATTTTAGTAACTCAACTTTCCAGTTTTTTTTCTTTTTCGTATTTTTTATCAACTCTTAAAATGTTTATATTCACTATTAAAATCCTATTATGTTTTTCTTTAAAAATGATCTTCATTATTTTCTTCTTCCTCTCTTTTTCTTTTATCAAATACTTTCTCCTTCCTCGGTGTCTTGTTTTTTGTCCCTTTTTTCTTCTTCTTCTATGTTTTTATTTATTTCTTTTGTTTTTTATAATAGGATACAAATCCCATATCATCTAACAGTTAACTAAATCACACAAAGTAAAATTGCACATCCTCAAAAGTGAATTCAACCGACTAAAAACAGTTTGGAAAAACCCAGGCCAAGAAAAATTCACAAGTCAGTGCGGAAAGCAAAATTCTGGATCCTGATTGAAGTAGAAATAGAAAATTTATATATGACGTTTTTTCCTACCTCGAAAAAATGCTCGCTGAAGCCGGACACATGACTAGATTCACTATTTAAGGGCATTCTGTGAACGGGTAAAGGCAGTCAGAATCAGGAATTCCCTAAAAGAGAGATCGGAATGTGTTGTCCATTTTATTGACCTCCGCGTTCGCCAGATTTGAGTTCATTAGATTTTTTTCATGTGAAAACAATTGTGTATGTAACCAAACCTAGTTCATTAGAATATTTGAAAGCAAAATAACTAATGTGATTTCAGGCATTACTGTAAATCAGTTGGCAAATGTTTTTCGTGAACTGCGAAATCGTGTTACCCTTTGTATTGCTAATGATCAGGGCCGTAGCTGACGCTAAAAAGAAACAAACAACGGGCACAGAGAAAATTGCCCGGATTTATTAGTTGACAATGTGATGACGTCACCAGTGTCATCCGATTCCAGAAACTATGATTTTTGCGGATTATTCCAATGGAAATTAGGCACAGAACGTGAACGAAAGCAGGAAATTGGGTTCAGACTTTCTGAGTATAACCAATCTTTTCTCCCAAAATTAATAAATAAACAAACAGATTTTTACTGCGTTCATTCGGATGTTTTTTCGTTTTTCTTCTTTTCTTTCTTTCTTTCTTTCTTTCTTTCTTTCTTTCTTCGTGAGTTGTTTAGTTTGATTTCTGACGAAGACATTTTTCCTTGCCCGGATTTTCACTATGATTGCACGGATCGGCCCGGACCCGTGCCCGGTAATCAGATACGGCCCTGCTAATGATGGAGGACATGTGGAAACCTAAATAAAATTTCAATAAAACCTTAAAAAATATAGATATACTTCTTTCTGATCCTTTTTACAAATTATTTCTATCACAAACACAAAAAACGTTATAATATTTTTAAAGTGCACATGAACTTTATGGACACCCTGTAAATAATTTCCGTTCCTGTTTTCCTACTTTCTATTTTCCTTGACATTTCTGTTTTTGCTTTAACCAACCGAACTGAACGACCAGGCGCGTTGTCAAGAAACGTCTGTCAGTAAGTGATATTTTAATAACATAATCAAATATACTTTCATTGTTAATTACTTTTACTGTCTTTCTTTGTGGACATATTTATTAGTCAGTACTTTTTAGCAACTGTCTGCCATTTCTGAACGTTTTCATTGGTCTTATTCAAAGGCCGGTCGTTTATATAAACTCAGATTTGTTCTGGTTCAGGGAATCTTTTCAAATTTGGTTCCGTATCCGTAGAGATTCTTTGATAATTTTTTTTCTTTTTTTCAGCTGACGAATATGGATGAGGGTTTAATCGTGAACTCCTTCCAGCAGTGGAAAAGTATATCTGGCTTTTCAAATTAACATGAGCAATTTCTATATATATATATATATATCAGAGTCAATACAGAACGAAGAAAGAATTTTTATAACGTCCAAAACATTAATTTAAAACAGTGCTCGATATATAATATATAGAGCTGTGAATATTTATTATAAATTATATTTTAGAACATGTAAATATTTTTTTTTATACAATTAGTATATTTGTTTCGACATTTTTTTATACAAATAGTACATTTGTTTCGACACTGAATCAATGTCAAAACAAATGTACTATTTGTAATGGATATATAAAAAAAAGTTGTACAAGATATAATATATATATATATATATATATATATATATATATATATATATATATATATATATATATATATAAAGAACATAAGTTTGATGCTTTTATAAACCCAATGGTAATATAATATTCGCGGCTCATATAGACCGCTCCTCAGACCAAATTCATATGACAATGAATGGGTCAAAAATATCCAGAAAAAGTTCAAGTAAAAAAGAAAAAAGAGAAAAAGAAGAAAAAAGAAAAAAATAAGAAAAAATAAGGGAGGGTAGCTTAAGTGTTAGATATTAGCGCCTATATTATTTATAGAAGACAAGACTAGATTTACAAAGACAGTAGTTAAGGAAGTCAGTAAATCTTGACTTGGATTTTTAGTTGTCGATTTTAAGATGCATGTCATTAACAATTATAAATTAGGGGTTGAATTGTTCCTTTTCTTATTAATTCTTCTCGTAATAATAATACTATTATATTATTACATAAAACTTATTGTTAGTAATAATATCATGATAATAAAGAAACTAATATTTAAAAACCTTAAATAATAATAATAATAATAATACTAATAATAATAAACGTACTACTACTACTACCATTACTACTACTACTAATAATAATAATACAGATACTAAATATAATGACAAAGTATAAAAATAATTGATAAAAATTACGAAAATACAATAATAATAATTCATAAAATCTATTAAAAATATACATATGCTTTACATTAAAATAATAATATTATATCAAACTAAAAGTAAGAATAAAAATACAAAAATAATAAAATTAAAACAATAATAGTAAAGTACACATGATATAAATAATGATAAAAATAATGATAAAAATGTTTCTTTCTTTTTCTTTTTTTTTTTGCTTGACTTTTTTCTGAATGATTTTGACTCATTCATTGTTGTACGAATTTGATCTGAGGAGCGGTCTTTAAAAGCCGCGAAATATAATATTACCAATGGGTTTATAAAAACATCCAAATTATGTTCTTTATTATAATACTCTGTTAAATCTTAACATTCAGTTCTCATTGGATTTGATCTCCTGTGGAATTTACCTTACCAAGTACCAAGGATTCTACTTATATATATATATATATATATATATATATATATATAATGCATAACGTGTATATGTATTAAGTCGTATTTATATCAAATAGGAATTGACGATTTTATAACTCTATTATCGTGATAGAAGCGGTCTAATGGTTAGCAAGCTTTTCTCGCTAGAATCATTACACCTGAATAGTGAGTTCGATCCTCATTGGGTGTCCCATACTTTCGGCCTTTTGCCACATCTAAGCTGTACTTAAAAATCATCGATCCCCGGCCTTTTGACTGGGTGGCAAATGACCAGATTTGACCAGCTCTGACTAGTTCTGACCAGACAAGACCATTTGTGAACTCAGTTACAGCGTAGGCGGGGTGGGTAATCTTTAACCAATTGCCTGAGCATACGTGCTCGGTTTCCCTACGTTAAAAACCGACCTTGTGTCACATCTCTCTCCAGGAGGGGAGAAGGGCAAATATCTTATCGTGATAGGGTCAGCCTATTTTCTCTTTTCAAAACTGATTTGAGCATCCCGTACTAGTGAGTAAGCGTCTTGATTCTGCTCATAGGTTGAATATAGCGACTGTTCTTCTTTTTCTTTTTTTTTTTTTGAGGGGGGGTATAGTCTCACCATATTAAGACAGTTTTTATTTCTTTTTGAAAGTTTTGTTTCTTTCGTCTTTAATTCGAAGATCACCCTCTCCCAATTCGCGTCATATGTACTTTCGTTTATAAATTATTAAAATAAAAATTTAAAAAAATACATTTGTACATATAAAGAAAATTAAAACTCCTCGGTGTTTTTTAGGAACCCTGCAATAATGTGGCATTCTGGTACATGTTGTGTTTGATGGAGAAGGATGGGATCTTGTGTAGGTTAATGAAATTGTTAGATTGAATGGAACGTGAGTCGGATTAGGAAGGTGTAAGATAGACAGTAATGTTCAGCCTTTCCCAACTTCCCTTTCAGCCTTGTTCTACAAATTAATATAACCAACTTTTTCTTCTTTTATGTGTCGTGTTCTTTCAGGACGTAGTGAATCATGGCCCTCAACATCTTCCTGTCTTGTAGCTCTATACAAATTTTGTCTTGTTACTTCTCCCAATCAATTTGCTGAAGACCATCAAGTATACTACGACTATAATTATTAGGCCATCCAGTGTTTTTAGAAAATATGTATTTCATACTAATTTTAGTATTTATTACCAAGTTAATAATTGTAAATGAAAATAGAATGGTTCTATTTCTAATACTGCACTATAACATGTGCATCAAATGAATTTATAAATATTTAATAATTACCTATATTGCAGTTTCAGCAAGAAAAGAATGAAGAAAATTTAGGGTGATTCAGATGAGTTCATCATTGCTTCTTTGCCTTGTAAAATTTTGCAAAGTAATAATAAAAAAAACATTCTATTTTAATGTAGAATTATCCACTAAAAATAGTATGAAATACATAATTTCTTTTAAAAAAAAACTGTGGTGGCCTAATAATTATGGCCGGTATTTTATGTCACACGCTGTTTTCTGCCTATATTTCCTTCTATTCGCCTTGGGCGTATCAGATCCTTCAAGCTCTCTTTCCTCAATACGTGTCGCAGAAACTTCCACTGTGACTTCCTAGTGTTAAGTATAAGTTACACTTTTGTTTCCATGTTTCCATTCTCGCCAAAACCTCGCAGTAACCACATTAATTAAATTCATTTAGTTAAGAGACATGACTGACTGGGCAGAAAATTATCCCGCAGTAGGTTTCCATTGCTCTCTGCAGTAGACTAGTTGTCAGCCAAGGCTATGGAACTCAATCTATTCTATTATTTAACCCATAACTGGAGGAAAGTAACTGATTAATACCTTTCCCAAGAGTATTTGTTCGTAAGTGAATGCAAGGTATTCAACTGAAAATCGAAATCGGCACCCCGATCTCTCGTTCCAAGTTGATATCCACTGCACCACAACGCACATCGTTAATTAAATTAATACATTAATAAAAATATTCGGTCAATAAAAATTGCGTAAATATTTCCAAAAGTATTAAAACTACATAGCAGAACTCATAAGGGTTAGATTATTCATAAAGAGTTCCCAAAATTTTACTAGATGCCACCTCCTTCGTTCCAATGTCATATTCTTAGCACCCCCGTACATGGAAATCAATAATAATACATATACCCCCCAAATACATATACATATACAAATATTTCCTGGTCTTAACATAACAGTAATCAATGTAACATAACAGATATATAAAGTATATATTAAAATATATATATATTATCCTACGTCTGTAGTCCGGCTAGTAGGCACGGATAACAACACCGAGTGGCGACTGTGTGTTTTATGCTTCAGGTCATGTAATAGTTAACAAGCAATCGTATAGAAGACAATAAAATAGCCGCATTATTACTACGCAATAATTGTTGCTTGTTGGTGTTGCCCTCAGTGTCAAACGAAAGTGAATAAATGATAATTTTGTTATTGTTGATTATTTTCCATTATTTTTTCTACTTACTTTGTTTTATTAATGTAATTATTATTTATTATTTCATTCTGATTTAGTTTGATAAAGTATGTATTTATTTATGCATTTATCTAATCTAAACTTATTTATAAATGGAACTTTGTCTGTGTGTGCGTGTGTGTGTGTCCGTTACCTATAGACTCCAAAACGGCTGAACCGATTTCCTTGAAAATTTACACAGTTGTACTATAAGCGACTGCGAGTGCTCTTAGCTAGGTTTTGTGTCGAGGCACCCCCGATAAATATCGAAAATTGATAATCGAAAAAATCGGGTTATAGAAGGAGTGGCCCAATTTTAATCAAATTTGATACACTCATAGACAAAGACATAAGAAACGATATTCAGAAGTTTCAAGGTTGCAGTTCTTACAACGGTGCACAAAATCGATTATATATATACATATATATAAAAGGCAAGATGGTTGTGTGTGTGTCTGTTTATTTGCCTGTATGTCTCTATTTTTTCAGCCCTTTTATTTTGGTTTTTGCTTCGGGTTTGGCTCTAATATGTATAATTGTAGTTGTTAGTCTCAGCCATAATACCATTTACTCAGAGGGCTTATTTAGCCTTCAAAATTCAGTTTACGACGAAAAAAACTTATTTGATATCAATACCAGGAAATCAAAATTTGACTTACATCCATTCATTTTCCTTTCAGTCTACGGTTTCGCTTTAACTGGAAACAACTATTGCTTTTTAGTCTTTCGTGCCAACGTCCAAAGAGTCTGAGCTCCAGGACCATGGATTAGTTTTAAAGCTTTCATTACACCCGAGCAACGCCGAGCTATACTGCTAGATTTAAATAATAGAAAGGTGTGGGCATATTTATTTCTATCTGATTTTTTTTAACGTTACATTTCGTTCAATTTCTGAAACCAATCAAGGAAATTAGAATAAGCTTATTTGTTTAGGAAAATACTTTCAGAAAAAAATCCTACAGTTTAATAAGTTCTTTAATTTAAATTAATTCTATAGGACTTCATGGTAAAGAATATTTTCCAAGAATATTTATTCTTTCCTTATTAACAGTTAATAATACATTTTTAGAGTTTCTTACTCTTCAGCAAAGCAAGCAGTATACAACTGGTCAGGCGTAAATATTTTTTTTCTCGGGCCAAATTCCAAATTTTTGGAGTGTTTAGACTTTCGATTTGTTTATAATTCTTGCGAACGCAGGTCGAGCTGGATTCTTGTATATATAAAAATTTAAAGAAAAGATATGCTAGACATTTTTCCTCCCCAAGGACTCGGAGACGAACAGCCATCGCTGAAATATGATGACATCACATGTCATATTTGGTCGAGTAATATCAGTCATCCTATATGGCAATGAATACTAGACAACCTCTTCATAGATTGCTGGATAATCTTTTCAATATAATCCAAGCAAATTAAGGTCTGACAATACTAAAAATTACAGGGTTGGCAAAATGTAGGTATCAGTCAGTCAGTTAAGTACCATACTGGATACATCCTTGGGCGATCATGTCTCGAAAGAGACATGACTGCCTGGGCAGAAAATTATCCCGCAGTAGGTTACAATTGCTTTCTGCGGTAGACGGGATGCCAGCCAAGGCTATAGAACCCAATCTTTTCCTGTTATTTAACTCATAAGTGGAGGGAAGATCAATACATTTCCCAAGGTATTAAAGTAGGTATACAGTTGTCAATATATTAATGTGACTTTTAGCAGTAACAGTTACTTAAACTTAACCGTTCTTCGCGACGTAGTAGTGCCACAGTTTAGAACCAGAGCTAACTTCGTCGAACTATTTTTCGATAAGATAGGGTACTTTGGTACTAAGGGGGTACCCCAAAAATTCCCACGGCATTGTGCCTGCACTGACTGGCCACCAAGTTCGTCAAACTTCACAACAATGGACTATTTTTTGTAGTAGTAAGGAATAAGTTTTATGAGAAAAATCTCCACACCGTAGAGGAATTGAAGCATTTAATGGCATTGATACAGGTAGGAATTTGTGTCGTACTGTGTGACACGGTGTTCTGGAGATGTTTAAGTAATGTGCAAGGTTGAAATATGTAACGTTTCGAGCATTTCAGTTAACTGCTACACGCTTGAGCGAACATGTCTCTTTCGAGACATGACTGACTGGGCAGAATATTTTCCCGCAGCAGGTTGCCATTACTTTCTGCGGTAGACTTATTGCAAACCAAGGCTATAGAACCCGATTTGTTCTGCTATATTAACCCATAGTTGGAGGGAGAAGTGACGGATTAATATCTTTCCCAAGAGTATTTGCGCTTAAGTGAATGCAACGAATTCAAATGGATTTCAAACTTGACTCTCCAATTTTCTCATTCCGAGTCGATATCCATTGCTTCACAGCACGCGTGATTTAAAAAGTGTAAAAAATATGGGGTTGTAATAAATAACTTTAAATTTAATAATAAAAAAATAAATAAACGTAAAGTGTACAGCTACTTTTAGCCCATACTCTATTACCGAAATAATACAAAAACAACGGAAGTCAAACTTTAATGATAACTAGCATCATAGCCCGGCGTTGCCCGTGCAACTCAGAACATTTTAGCAGTAGGAGAAGATTTATTTTATATATTTTGTTTTTGTTTGAAAAAACACTTTTGTAAAATATTTCTTTTGTTTCAAAATTACGGGAAAATATTGACATTTTTTTGTTTGTTGACAAAATGAATTTTTAAAACGTTGGAAAAAATTAAATATAAAATTTTTTTTTAATAAAAAATATTTTAGTCGCGTTTGACACGTGTGATTTGATTTCTATAACGTAAAACGTCGGAATAAAAATTAAATATAAAGGCTCATTTTTTGTTTTAACAAAAAATATTTTAGTCGTGTTTGACACGTGTGATTTGATTTCTGTGACGTAATTCCGCAACCATCTTAGATCTTAGATGTTTTACAGAGCAAGTGTAAACAATCGGCCCCATTGGCCAAAAAGTGTGAAAGGGAAAATTGCTGAACTTAAACTCAAAAGTATGTGTCGACCTGGCTTCCCTGTAGATATGTGTCCCTAGAAAGTTTGAATGGCATAGCTTAAAAATATAGGCGTGCCTAGGGATCAGTCACACACAGACTCACAGATTGCCTTTTATATATATAGATTAAGAATGTTTCATTTAAGAAAACTGAAGAATATATATATATTTGATATTTCAGACTGGCCTCGGCCTTTCATCTGATGAAAGGCCGAGGCCGGTCTGAAATACCAAATATATATATAATAATAATATAAATAAATAAATACTGTCAAAAAATACATTTTTAAACGTACAGCTTTTCAGTAGTTTTTCCTATACATATGAAGACAGTATACGTGGATCATCGTTACACACACACACACATATATATATATATATATATATATATATATATATATAAAATACAGTAAAACAAAATACAAGGAGTATACGCAGATAATCACGCACACATGATCCTTAGTCACTTAGTTAAGTGCCATACGTGAAACACGCTTGGGCGATCATGTCTCAAAAGAGACATGACTGACTGGGCAGAAGATTATCCAGCGGCAGGTTGCCATTGCTTTCTACGGTAGATTGGTTGCCAGCCAAAGCTATAGAACCCAATCTTTTCCTGTTATTTAACCCGTAACTGGAGGGAAGAGACGGATTAATACCTTTCCCAAGGGTATTTGCGCGTAAGTGAATGCAATGAATTCAACTGGAATTTGAACTCGGCTCCCCGATTTCTCGTTCCGAGCCGATATCCACTGCACTACTTGAAACCCTAGTCATAAAAAGTTCTCTTCCATTTTGGCAAAAGTCAAACTAACGATCAGGTCAACACATACTTAGATAAACCACAAATTAAAGCAGACTGATACCATCAGACCATAAAAAGATCCCAACTTTTAATCACACATTTTTTTTTAATCATATCACCCCAAGCAAGGCAGTAACACCACTGATGCGCAGGGGGCTACGTTAGAGTAAGTTTGGAAAAGGAAAAGAAAACCCCGGAAACCACATCCTAAACAGGGAACAAGGGATGAGCCTCTACACTTGTTCAATGGACGTGGGTAGAGTGTGAACCGGGCGATTGCTAAGTCTATCTACTCCAATTGAGAAAAAAAAAGAGTAAAGGAATGGAAAAGAGTAAAAGATTGGAAAAAGAAAACCGGAAACCACATCTTAAACAGGGAACAAGGGATGAGCCTCTACACCTGTACAATAGACGTGGGTAGAGTGTGAACCGGGCGATAATTTAGTCTATCTACTCCAATTAGTTTAGTCTATATACTCCAATGTACACATATATATACCATAAACACACACACACATACATGCTCTAGCACACTTACACACAAACACACACACACACATACACACACTCAATACAATTAACGACAGCAGCAGCAGCCAGGAATGACTATTCGTTGAAAGGCACGGACTCGAACACAAGCTCTCCTACTATTCTGAAGATGAGATTTTAATCTCGAAATAATAATGTATAATAAATTGGTAATACCCAACATTTTTTCCCTTCCAGTATTTTACTAAACGCATTGTGACAGCCTTCAAACCTAACCATAATACTTTTCAAAACATAATAGACGGGCGGGGCGGTGTAATAAATAACAGCTTGGAATGAAAAAAATCGGAGACCTGCGTTCGAATTCCATTTGGGTTCATTACATTCACTTAGGTACAAATCCCTTGGAAAACGCATGAATCTATCTCTTTTACCCCTAGGTATGGGTTAAATAGAACATACTGTATCCTATAGCCTTGTCTATCGCAGGAAGAAGCGGCAGCTTACTGCAGGAAAATCTTCTGCTTACTCAAAATCTAAAGAGGCATGATCACTCAACTGTGTATCACATATGGCAGGTAACTTTTAAAACTTATTCAAGTTTTCAATTAGTGACTTTAATATGTTTTTTTAATGAAATTATAAAGTCTAACATTTCTCAGCATAGTCTTCAATTGGATCATTTCCAATTACTCACCTACTTTGGCAATCTTTACTCTCAGAAGCAAACCTTGTGAATGCGAACATATATGTTACCTTTTTTTATTTCTTGTGATTTTCAAAGTGAACTCAAAGATTATATCATAGGAAAAATGAACAAAAATACATTTAACTCTTGACTTAATTAAACGTTTCTGTCAAATTCGCACGATCAGATCTTTTCTTTGACTATCACACCAGCCATTAACGTAGTAATACATTTGTCAAAGTTACACGAAGGTGAAGATTTTACTTTTTCATTCTCAAAGTTTTACCATATTTACCAGTCAACCAATCAAAACTAAATAATCCAAATACAAATACACGATTGTTTTAAATTATAATAAATATTTACTTCGTAAAGTAAAAATAAGAAATAAAGGTTTTGTTGTGTAAAACGTAGCCGTCTGTTAACAAAACAGTTCATGTCTAAATGTCTACATTACTAAAAAAACAAAACAAAATTGAAGACCTACCCACTAAAAAGATAGAGAAAGTTGCTTTTCGCGGTAAGCAATGTGGTCCCTCACAAATGCGAAAGAAAAGAGGATATTTAGAAAAATATGGTGGTTGACTGATGCTGTTACGTATATTTACTACCGCCTGTTTGTGCTGCTAATGGGAATTTACTACATTCGTATTTAGTGCTTGAAACGTGACTAAGCGAGACTAGAAGATTACAGAATCTTCAGGTACATTGGCGCAGATTAACGAGAAATTAAGTGAAAAGGATTTAATAAGAAGGAATAAAAAGGTAACTTTAACTTTCTTTGCGTTTGAAGCTCTGAATTAATATCTTCGATTGATCTGTCGATTAATTAATTACATTTTAAATGCAAGCTGGGCGTAGTTTTCTGTGTTCGTTTCAATTCCACATTTTCCTCATATTCTTTTTTTCTTTATTTTTCTCAAATTTTGTGTATACTTTTTATTATAAAATCTGTTGCTAGTAATTCTACTATCAAATATATTGCTGGTAGTTATACTATGAAATGAATTGTTGATAATTATTCTACTATAAAATGTACTTTTGTTAATTCTACTATAAAAGATTTAACTATAAAATGTATTGTTGATAATTCTGCTATAAAATGTATTTTAAAAAATCCTACTATAAAATGTATTGTTAAAAAATTCTACTATAAAATGTATTGTTGATAATTCTACTATAAAATGTATTGTTGATAATTCTACTATAAAATGTATTGTTGTTAATTCTACTATAAAATGTATTATTAAACATTTTACTATAAAATGTATTGTTGAAATTTCTGCTTTAAAATGTATTATTAAAAATTCTATTATAAAATGTATTGTTGATAATTCTACTATAAAAGGGTTTATTAAAAATTTCACTATAAAATGTATTGTTGATAATTCTATTATAAAATGTATTATTGCTAATAATCTCCCTATTTGTTTATTTATCTTCTAATAATACGATGATAAGTTTCAGTACCCTGCCAAAGATATTGTTATGAGAATACAGTTTAGCTGGCTGAAGGTGATATCTGTCTTTCAATGGCTTCTATTAGCAAAAATAAACAATGCCTATTTTTTCTTAAATGATTAACCATTACTTTTTTCATGTCTAGATAAACAAGGAAACTGTTCTGTATAAAATCTATTTCACTGTTAAATTGTTAAATTGTTCCCATAATCCTATTTTCATCATCAAAGGTTTAGAGGAACGGTTAGCTAACTAGACTGGTTTACCGTTACATACTAGTGAGTTCAGTCACCAATGGGGGAAATATATTGATGAGTTTGTGTCAACACGAAGCTACGCATAGTCAATAAAACTTTTGCTGTCATCAGTAGAAACTAATGATGGCTCTCGAACATGATCATCGTTGAAATGTTTGATCCATGGTTTCAATTCTCGTGAAAAGGATAACGGTTCTTGAATCCAGCAAGTGACATTCTATGGTTATTACGCAGCAAACTAAGTTGCTCTGTACAGAGGCTAGACTGTTTTGTAAATTCTATTCAGATTTCTTGCAGGGATATTCTTTATTGCTGCAGTTCCAAGTTTCACACTGACCCATCGCCATAACCCCTGTTATATTTTCTAGTAAAATCGCCAACAATACATTTTATAGTAGAATTGCGAACAATACATTTCATAATAGAATTACCAACAAAGGATTTTACAATAAGAATTAACAATATATTTTATAGCAGATTTAACAACAATATATTTTAAACTAGAATTACCAACGATACATTTTATAGTAGAACTAGCAGTATAGCCCGGCGTTGCTCGAGTGTAATGAAAGTTTATATATATATATATATATAATCGATTTTCTGCACTATTGTAAGAACTGCAACCTTGAAATTTCTAAATATTGTTTCTTATGTCTTTGTCTATGAGTGTATGAAATTTGATTAAAATCGGACCACTCCTTGTATAAACCGATTTTTTCGATAATCAATTTTCGATATTTATCGGGGGTATCTCGACACAAAACCTACCTAAGAACACTCGCAGACACTTATTGTACAACTGTGTAAATTTTCAAAAAAATCGGTTCAGTCGTTTCGGAGTCTATAGGTAACGGACACACACACACACATACACAGACAAAGACAAAGTTCCATTTAGAGATATGTTTAGATTAACAATACGTTTAATACTAGAATTACCGACATTATATTTTTTAATAGAATAATTAACAATATATTTTATAGTAGAATTACCAACGATAGATTTTACAGCAGAATTACCAACAATACATGTTATATTAAATTTACCAACAGTTTATAGCAGAATTAGCAACAATACGGTTTATACTAGAATTATCAACAATACATTTTATAGTAGAATTAGAAATAATACATTTTATAGTAAAAATAACAACAATGTATTTTATAACGGAATTGCCAGCAATATATTTTGTAGTTTAATTACCGACAATACAATTTATAGCAGAATCATCAACACTACAGTTTATAGTGGAATTAGAAATGATACACTTTGTAGTAGAATTATCAACAATACATTTTCTAGTAGAATTATCAACAGTACAGTTTATAGTGGAATTAGCAACAATACATTTCATCGCAGAATTATCTATAATACAATTTATAGTAGAATTACCAAAAGTCTTTAGTAGAATTATAGTAAAATTTTCAACTATAAATGTTTAATGGAATTACTGACAATATTTTTATATTGATTCCTTGGAGATACAAGTCAGCACGTGGCGATTCATTCCGACCATCTCTTTCTCACTTTTTCCTAAAAATTATGCTATAAGTACTATCCTTCATATATAAAAAAAAAACGTGATACAAAAAGGAAAAAGAAAATTCACTGTAGTTGTAGCAGTGTATGATGAGGTGTAAGGGAACTGAAAATTAATGACCAACATATTTAAGTTATCACACATGAAATGATGCATTATTTGTTTGATTGTTGATCCGGTCGTCTAACGAAGTAACCTTATTAGCATATAAAATATCTTGACTTATTCCTGACTCCTTTTCTTTCCAGATCTATCTATCGCCCGGTTTACACTCCACCCACGTCTATTGAACAGGTTAAGAGGCTCATTCCTTGTTCCCTGTTTAGGATGTGGTTTCCGGCTTTCTGTTTTCAAATCTTCTCACTTTGTTTTTTTTTTTCAATTGGAGTAGATAGATCTATCTATCGCCTGGTTCACACTCCACCCACGTCTATTGAACAGGTTAAGAGGCTCGTCCCTTGTTCCCTGTTTAGGATGTGGTTTCCGGCTTTCTCTTTTCAAATCTTCTCACTTTGTTTTTTTTTTTTCATTTGGAGTAGATAGATCTATCTATCGCCCGGTTCATACTCCACCCATGTCTATTGAACAGGTTAAGAGGCTCATCCCTTGTTTCCTGTTTAGGATGTGGTTTCCGGCTTTCTCTTTTCAAATCTTTTCACTATTACGTAGCCCTTGCACATCAGTGGCGTTACCGCCTTGCTCGGAGTGATACGATTAAAAAAAATTGTTTTCCATATATTTTTACTTAAAAACCCAATAAAAATGAGTACAATGAAACAGTGTCGAGTAATCTTATGGCATGGGTTCACAGTTAGATTAACCAAATGAAGATGACAATTCTACTCCTTCAGTTTCTTTTCTTGCACTTCCCGACTGTGGAACTCGCTTCCATATTCTTGCTTTTCTGACGGCTACAACTTCCAAGAATTTAAATGCAATGTTAATACTCATCTCTTAACCACTTGATTCTAGTTCTTTCTTCACAACCCTGTATATCCTTTCCTTTCTCTTTGCAACTGCCAGCATACCTGAATCTATCCTGCACATATACAAATCTACCATCCCCCCGTGTATTGAATATTGCTGCCATATCTGGTCGGGTGCCCCTGCTGCTCTCCTTGGGCTTCTTGACAAAATACAAAGGAGGATCTGTAACGTGGTTGATACTGACTTGGCAGTCCGGCAGCAACCACTCTCTCACCGGCGTGATGTGGCTTCCCTGTGCCTCTTCTACAAGTACTTTCATGGCTTCTGCTCCGATGAACTTAGATCACTGGTGCCGCCTAAGCACGAATTTACACGAGATACTAGATTAGCAACTAGGTCCCACCCTTTTACAGTTAAACAGATAAGATGTAACCATAAATTCTACTCCAACAGCTTCTTTTCTCGCGCTTCCCGCCTGTGGAACTCCCTTCCACAAGTCTGCTTTTCCGACAGCTACAATCTCCAGGTGTTTAAATGTAGGGTCAATAGACACCTCCTATCACACTAACTCCCAATTATTCTCAGAACACTCTCATCTACCCAACCCTCATTCTCGGTATCCTTACCCGCCTATCACCCACCCTCTGACAATTCCTATATTTAACCATTCTCGGTATCCCTACCCGCCTATCACCCACCCTCTGACATTTCCTATATTTAACCATCCTTTCTCCACTCTATGTAGCCCCCTGCGCAGTAGTGGCAGTGACATGCCTTGCTCGGGGTGAAACGCTTATAAAAAAAGAAATACCTGTATTCCCATCCTTCTCTTGTTCTTTTCTAACCAGTTCGTCTTTCTCTTCACTCTCTTCTATCTAATCTTTTTACTCTTATGTAGCCCCTTGCACATCAGTGGCGTTACCGCCTTCCTCGGGTTGATACGATTAAAAAAAAAGAAACTGTGAACTTTTTTTCTTCGACTCTACATGCCATGACAAATGAAGTGAAATCACCAGAACAATACCCAAAACCTCCACTGACCCCTAAAAAGAAAATAATTACTGTATTGTGGTTTTCAAGGGTGTTATTTATCATCCACTCTTGTCCCAAAGAAACACAATAACGGTAACCACTTATTGTCGAGAAACTGAGTGTATACACGAGAAATTGAAAAAGAAAAATCCTAAACTTGTGAGTAATGATGGCCAAACTTTGCTGCACGACAACGCACGACCGCTCGCCTCAATCAATGGTCTAGAAGCTGCATGTTCTGAATTATGGCTTATTCTGCATATTCACCTGATATATCTCTTAATGATTACCATTTATTTAAGCATTTTGAGCTCTTCATATGCAATAAAACATTCTTCGATAAGGCATAAGTAATCAAAGCATTTGAACTATTTATCAAGGATGAGAATTTTTTAAAGATACGATCAAGAATTTAGAGTTAGGTTGGAAAACAGACATTCGTCAACATGGTGACTATTTTAATTAATAAATTAGGTTTTTGAACATTTCAGAAGCGTTTTATTAATTTTCTATAATTTCTCTGTTTCTAATAATATATGATACAGTGACCACGCATTTCCACATAAATACATTTTAAGAAACCTGTAATGGCATCGACCGATGATCTGACGTGGTAAGTATCCATTTATGTACTGTACCGCCGAGTCATACTTGCCAACTTGGAGAGCGAGTATTTTACCGAATGGGTCCAGAGTCTCGTATCACAGGTAATAAATATTACCATATTCACTGAGGACGCGGAAATTTAATATATTCTTCGGCTTTCATGGACAGGTAAAAGCCTTCGTTTAACATAGTGATTGTCAACAACGAGTTAACACATTTTCTTTGACGCCGACTACGAGTTATCTCGTTCCAACTACGAGTAATCTCTTGCCTGGCATTTTAAGATACATTTTGATTTTTGGGGGCCAAAAACGAATTTATTTGTAGTGAGTAATTTAGTGTAAAAATATTGTTAAGACTTCAGTTGATGTTATGAATCAATCCATAAAAAAATTATTATTACCTAAGTTGGTTATTATTAAGTTGAACTTTGAAGTCAGATTTCTTAATTGAACTCTGGCGGTGAACGTGTCAAATAAATGTGATTGACAACTGACTTTCCTGGAAAAGTAAGTTTAAAGCAGTACTTTATGTTCGGTTTAGCGTTCCATATTTTAATTCTGGCTGATGTTGCGTTTCTTTTCTTATCTAGTTTTAATACTGACATAGTTTGTTTTTTCTTACTGGTTTAAAAGAAAAGTGCAGAAACAATAAACTCCACAAAAATCCAAATTCTTTTTTCCTTCTTTTACATGTGTTCATTTTAAACATTCGCGTTCATAAGTCTCCACATCTTTCTATCCTTTCTAAGTAGTGTTTGTCTCTTTAATGTCGCAATTAGCCAAAGCTGTTGTTCTTCTTCCTTCTGTAATGTTTCATCAGACGGTGGTGGCTCTCCACAATTATCTGTCCTTCATAGCATTTAGTAAAATTTGTCTTTTCGCTATCTCTGCGAAACCCTGTTTTGACAATCATTTACACATGCTGGTTAGGAAGGTTATTCGCTGTTGCCCTCTGGCTTTCGGTGTGCTTACATGTAGCCCAAGGCCGAACGTATGAGGGACCCAGTAATAATTGAACTCACCAGTCAGTCGCAATTGTTCTAGTGAGACAAGCTTGCTAATCATTGTACCACGTCGAGGTGCCCTATAATGATTTTCTAAGCGTATCTTAGATGTGGCACAAGGCCCAAAATATGAGGCATCTGTTGAGGATCGAACTAACTAGTTAGTTCGATCCTCACCGAGTACTTCATATTCTAGTTAGTCACGCTTGCTCCCCATTACATGAAGTCCAGGTGCCCTTATATTCAGTATATCCGTTGAATTCCCGAATCCAACTTTTCTCATTGAAATCCACTGAGATTTCTACTGTCTCTTATCCTAATTATACGCCTTTTTTGTTCCATTTCATATAAATCTTACTTGTTGCCCACATGACACATCTATGGTATTCTCATCATCCTTCGGTAGAACCACACTTTCTTGCCTTGTCAACTCTTTATCTGTGAGGAAATTGTCTAGCATTCACTGATATGGAGGAGTATTGATGTTACATACATCCTATCATACTTTTCTTTGTTTCTAACGAAGTTTTTTTTTCTTTAATATTTTGTCCAGCTCTGAGCATTCGTCTCTCATTGTTCCTATGTGCCTTTGAATTTCTATGTCACAATTTATCATTTGTTATACGACTTCCTAGATGGTTAAACATTTTATTGGAAACGGCAGAAAGGGAAAGCTGTTAAAATTTGGTGATAGTAGTTGATAGAGATTCGGATTGAGGAATCAGAGAGCCGATTTCAAATTCCATCTCTCCCCACTGCTATGGGTTAAAGAGTCAGACAAACTTGGTCCTATAGGCTTAGTTGCCAACCAGTCTGCCGCTTTAAGAACTGGCAACCTACCGAGAGAAAATCTTCAAACGCTCTCTCCCAACATGCATTGAGTCAGCGTGGGAGAATAGACGCAAAAAATTAACAAGAGGATAAATATTTCATTTTGATGTGCAGCTTGCAACATTGCGGTGTAAGCAAATGTATATTATATGTGGTTGTTTGCGTGAGGGGAAAACCTTCTTTAGGATACCAGTCAGTTAAGTGCCATACGTTATACACACTTGGGTGATCATGTCTCAAAAGAGACATGACTGACTGGGCAGAAGATTTTCCCGCAGTAGGTTGCCATTGCTTTCTATGGTAGACTGGTTGCCGACCAAGGCTATAAAACCCGGTGTGTCCTATTATTTAATCAATAACTGGAGGGAAGATAGGGATTAATACCTTTCCCAAGGATATTTGCTCGCAAATTAATGCAAGGAATTCGAACTCGGCTCTCCGATTTCTCTTTCCAAGCCGATATCCACTTCACCACATCCAGAATGTAAGATGATGTAAAAACAGACAGAAGAAAGAAATAGTAAAATTAAAATAGTATTTATTTAGTATTCAAACAAATTCTTCTTCTTATATGTAGCATGTTCCTTCAGGACCTAGGCGATCATGGCTTTCTACATTTCCCTGGTAGCCTTTATCACGTCTTCTTCTGTTACCCTACCCAAACCCTGTCCTGCCATCGACCTGCTCAGGCCATTCAAATATGTTATTCACCGCTTTCCCATGTCTCTCTTTAACTCTATCTGACCTGTCTCTCTATCTCTGGTGGCTCTTAGCACGCCTTCTCTTGTTACAACATGCAAACCTCGGTCCATCATCCACCTGATTATGTCCTTCAAATATGTTATCCGTTGCTTTCCCTGTCTCTTTTACCCTCTATCTGGCCTGTTAGTATCAGATTTTTCAAGCTTTCCTTCCTCTTCACATGTCTAATGAACTTAAGCTATCTCTTCCTGAGGGTCAGTATTAATTTTCTTTTCGTTTCCATCCTTTCTAAAACCTCATCATTTCTCACATGCTCGATCCATGATATTCGCAGCATCCTTCTGTAGAACCACATCTCAGTTGCTTTAAATTTTTCCTACATCTTTGCTGATATTGTCCAGCATTCACTACCATATTGAAGAACTGACACCCCAAAGCAACACTGTACTGTTTTCTTTGATTCTAGAAAAATTTTCCTCTCTCTTAATACTCTGCTTAGCTTTTGGAATGTATCCTTGGCCATTCCAATTCAACTTCGGATCTCAGTATCACACCTTCCGTTAGTAACACTTCCCAAGTACTTAAATTTTTATACTTGCTTGATTTTAGTATCCCCAACATTTAATTGACTTTTGAGCTCCTCCGTTTGCTGATGATCATACATTCGGTTTTCTTGTAATTTGTTTGTAGCTCTTTGTTTTGACTTTCTTTATCTATCTTTTTATGAGGTTTTGTAGTTTTCTGTCCGTGTCTGCTATCAGCACTGTATCATCTGCGTATCTTATGTTGTTCAGATTGTGACCGCCAATGACGAATATTGGCATAACATCGAGGATCGTCAGAATAATCTCGCTGTACAAAAACACATCCTTGTCTCACGCCCCTTTTACGTATTAAGAAAAAAACAATATCATTTAATAAAGAGAATCTCTTTTAGATTTCTTTAACCCTCTACGGTCATTCGTATCATATTTGATACAGTATTTCCCTATAAGGAAACATTTGGTATTTCTCTACAAGGAAACATTTGGTATTCATTGACTGAGCAGTCAGTACTGCTTTTATTTGAAATTTATAAAATATTTCTCATAAAAAATCTTTCAGGAAAATATTTCTTTCAAGGCTTGTTTTCATACTGTATCAAATATGATACGAATGGCCCTAGAGGGTTAATAATATAATATGATTAAGGCTTCTACTTGTCATAAAGTGGGGGATCAGTTCTATATTGTTATGAAGTAATAAACAGATACCCCACTAATTACTACTTAACCCTCTAGGGCCATTCGTATCATATTTGATACAGTATTTCCCTATAAGGAAACATTTGGTATTTCCCTATAAGGAAACATTTGGTATTCATTGACTGAGCAGTCAGTACTGCTTTTATTTGAAATTTATAAAATATTTCTCTTTAAAAAATTTTCAGGAAAATATGTCTTGCAAGGCTTGTTTTCATACTGTATCAAATATGATACGAATGACCCTAGAGGGTTAAGATATCACCACATTTTGCAGTTAAAAAAAATTGAAAATAATATAATTCCGAATATTTCCGTAGATGTTTCCGTAACCAGGTCTTATTGACCCGTATATGCTTTCGTTTTCGAGAAATATATAGAAAATAGAAGGAAGCTCTGTTCCATTAGGTGAAAGTGTGTTTCTTCTGAGAATCACCGAAGTTTTTGTTGTGGCCAAATTTTACAAACATTAAAAATAAAAAGATGAGAAACTATGGTCTTCTTCGCCGCTTTTTGTGAATATTCAACTTTGACATGCAGCATAGTGTGTACAACACACGGTTTAACAAATCTTTAAGATTGTTAACCTCTTGTCACTCTGATGCATCCTGTCGAGCCAATATTTTTACACTGCTGCTGATGTATGTATGTAAGCAGCATTCATCCTAGCCGGCTTCCTTCTCGACGGAGAAAGTCTCATTAGGATTTGTTTAATTGCAGGTTCCCAAGTCCTACCCTGTTATTTAACCCACAACTTGAGGGAAGGGGCAGATTAATACCTTTCCCAAGGGTACCAGCGCGTAAGTGAATGACAGGGCATTCGACTGGAATTCGAACTCGGCTTACTGATTCCTATATCAGAACCGATATGCACTGCACCACAACGCACATCCGTCAGTAATCGCTTGGTATTATCAAGCGGTCACCCATCTAAGTACTGACCAGACTCAACGTTGATTAACTTCAATGATCGAACGGGACCCGGTGCATTCAACGTGATATGACCGTAAGCAAAGCTGCTGATAACCTTCACTGATTTGTATTTGTGGAAAACATTTTTTGAAGTTATTTTCTAGGAACACAAAAGATTTATCAACTCATGAAGTCGAGTTTCAAAATGTTTAAGTTGAGTATTTCTGATTTTCTGATCTTGATTTCAACTTCGTCTTAGACCGTTCTTTCTTGATTCTGACAAAAAAAAAAATGCAAATACACGTGGCTAGTTTTGGGCAAATATTTGTGAATTCGTTATTTGTACTAGAAATATAGAAAGATAAAAGAATTTTAATGCTCTATTTAAGTGGGATTTCTATATCTGTATGTAGATATATTTTAAACTCATTTCATAGATGTATTCTTATATTTGACTGATAAAAAAGAAGAATCTTTGCGCATCTCTTTGTTAATAAATTCTTTATGTCAAGATGTTTTATTTCTTTTACCATAGTTTTTTTTTTTTCGGATGTGCATTGTGGTGCAGTGGATATCGACTCGAAACAAGAAATCGGGGAGCTGAGTTCGAATTCCGGTTGAATTCCTTGCATTCACTTACGCACAAATACCCTTGGGAAAGGTATTAATCCATCTCTTCCCTCCAATTATGGGTTAAATAACAGGACAAGTTGAGTTCTATAGCCTTGGCTAGCAACAGAAAGTAATGACAACCTAATGCGGAATAATCTTTTGTCTAGTTCGTCATGTCTTTTTTGAGACATGATCGCCTAAGCGCGTATCACATATAGCATTTAACTGACTGATTTTAAATCTCAATTAGAGCAACCGATTTCGCTAATTGCACTTATTCTTGTCCATCACCGTCCCCATTTTTTCGACACAATAATTTCAGTATTCTTGTAATCCATGAAATGTTGTACTGCAGCCATAATAGCAGTGGATGCGTCTAGTTTAAGACGCAACCTATCCCACTTCAGGTTGATTTTGAAATCGAGGTTTGTCGTTCTCCTAGATGGATGTTCAAAACCGCTACAGAACCCAGTCCTCCCTGCTGCTTAATCATTGTTTGAAAAGAGAGGGATACTCGCCTTTCGCAATGACATTTATTCGAAATTGAACTCATTAAATTTTTAAAAAATATTTTCACCTCAAACAAAACGATAAAGCTACTCGGACGTAAGTGAAAGAAGCTTAGCAAACGTTGCTGAGCAGATAAACGCCATAAAAAGAATAGGACTCTAAAAGACAGCAAATGACGCTTGATGTTGCATTCAATTTTTTTTAGATTGCACATGTAAACAAGAAGATCTCAGAGAATTCAATAGGGTAGAAGTACGAGAGAAAAATTAGTAATCCGTCTATTCCTTTCAGTTATGGGTTAAATAATAGGACAGATTGGGTTCTATAGCCTTGGCTGGCAACCATTCTACCGTAGAAAGCTATGACAACCTACTGAGGTATAATCTTCTGTCCAGTCAGTCATGTCTCGAAAGGGATATTATTGCTCAAAACGTGTATCACGTATGGCATTTAACTAACTGACCATAAGTTTATTCGGGCTTGAATATTTTGAATATAATGGTGGATATTGCCAGTATAATATAAACTACAAACTAAAATGACAATTACAGCATACGTCTAACACGGATATCCCCCATTTTCTTCTTCTTCTTCTTTTATATGCCGTTTCTCTTCAGGACGTAGTCGATCATGGCCTTCCACATTTTCCTATCCCTAGTGGCTTTTAGCACGCTTTCTCTTGTTACACCATCCAAAATCCGCTCTGCCATCCACTTACTCAAGTACATCAAGTATGTTACGCGTTGCTTTCCTCTGTCTCTTTCCCTCTATCTCACCTGTAATCATCAGATTCTCCGAGCCCTCCTTCGTCATTACATGTCCCAGAAACGTCAGGTATCTTTTCCTGATGTTAAGTATTTGTTTCCTTTTCGTTTCTATCTTCCCGAAAATCTCATTGTTGCTCACATATTCGGTTCATGGTCTCCTCAGCATCCTTCTGTAGAACCACATTTCGGTTGCTTCAAGTAAGTCCTTCATTTTTGAGGAGATTGTCCAAATTTCACTGCCATATTAATGATCAGGCACCACATAACAATGCAGTACTATCATCTTTGTTTCTAGCAAAATATTCCTGTCTCTCAGTATTCTACTCAGCTTCTGAAATGTCCCCTTGGCCATGCCAGTTCGTCTTCGGACCTACTTGTCGCTTTTTCCGTTAAAAATAATGGTACATTTAGAAACTCATTGTAGAATGTTACATTTGTCTAAGAGAAATAAAAAACCGTTCCTAATAATAGGAAGCATGTTCTTTTACCGGTATAAACAATATGTAAATCTAGAAATATTTGTGACGTTACCCAAACACGTGACCTAAGGTTCACAATATATAAAGCACTAACATCGAGTAGCGACAGTGGTGTCGGCAGCTGACGGCTAGTACGGTCGTTGTCTACTTAGCTTATTAGTTTTTGCCATCCGACACGGACGTGTACTATTGTATCTACCGAGAATAAACGTATTACCTACTTATATCTGGGTATTGTTATTTCTCTACGATACATCAGAAATCTTGAACAGAAAACTAATTTACAAAAATCATACCGCTTGGTCATATTTACTGTTGAAGTTTCACAGCTGTGCAACAGATAGCAGCGGCACCTGATATAATATATATATATATATATATATATATATATATATATATATATATACAAACACAGGTGTTTGTGGTTTGCAGGAGATTTGTATTTTTACCAATGTCAATGTGAATCAATGTCTGTTTACGAAGGCTGTATCGTAATTGGTGCTACAAAAAAACACTAAAAAATCCGGGCTGGTTTAGACTGTAAAATAATTCGTGGTCGAGCGGTCTAAGATACGTCAGGACAACTGACGGCTTCCTCTGTGTCGTTAGTGGCCGAAGGTTTGAATCCCGCCGAAGACACACATTTTGGTACATGTATATATATATATATATATGGATGTATATATCTGTATATATATATGCACACATATGTATGTGTATATATATGTTTGTATATATATACATATATATATATGTATATTTATATATTTAATGTATCGAGGCAGCAGATAATTGTCTAAACATATACTGTTAAATATAAGAGACAATGAATGCCTATTATGTTTAATCATGAGCCGTTCTAAACGTCGTATTTTGGCTTTAATTTCAGCTGAAAATAAAGACAAAAATTCTCCAACATTTGGATAATTTTTTATTAAGTTGGTTCTAAGCTTTCGGCTCACATGAGCCATCTTCAGAGAAGGTATCTTTGTCTAGCAAAGTTTTATGTCAACACAAGATAAAATCGTCGCTGATGGTGGATGTTTTTATGTTAATGTCTTTGTAACCTCTCTGAACGAGAAACTATTAACGTATGATCAGTGATGGAATGAAACTGTCACTGGTGTGGTGAAACGACACACTTCACTTCCAAGCCCTGTTATAAAATGCAAAAATGATCGAGAACGTAATAAGTTAGTGTGCACCCGCTCCAGAGTTCCATGTCAGTCTTTGGCAAAAGTCTTCACTCTGCGTACTTTAACTACTTTACGACAGCAGAAGTTCTGATTCTATTTCATCAGGGTCCTGGGCATGACGGTAAACTGCATCCGATAGCAAGGCCTCTGATTGGGAGGTTGTGAGAAGCATGAAACCACCTCTTAATTGCTGTTGTTCCCAGGTCCACCCTGACCCGGAGTGGTAGCACCTGTTAGGATCCCAGCTATGGGCAAATAGTAAACCCCCCAAACAGGGGTCAAAATCATATGTATATATAAAAATACACTTTTATAGAAATATATACATAAAAATAAACTTTTATAGAAAAATATACATTTTTGAAGAAAAGATTATTACTATAACACATTTTTGAAGGAAAAATATTCTTAGCAAAACATTTTTAATACAAAACTAGAAGACATTATCAGTTGTTTGAAATAAAAAAAGAATAAAAATAAATTAATTAAAATCTGACTAAATCAACCTTCTCACTATAACCGAACATTAAAAAAAATACCTTAAAACCTCAACTTTTTGCATTAAATAAACACACAGAGGTTGATATGCCGTTTAACAAAACTCAAACTCAAATTAAAACTCTATTTTATCAGACCCCACGAATTTAGTTTCTTAATTGGTATCTTAAATGATAGCAAAGGCATCTTAGTATTAAAAAGAAATAATCCGTAGTTTTCATGAGAGTGAAGAAAACTCATTATATTGACACACTAAAGTCACTTGATCATCCATATTATACAAGGATGAATGTAACTTATTCAGGCAATGATGTTGTAATCACACAATATGATTACTGTATATTATAATACTAAACAATCTGATGTAATGTTTTCCTTTTTGTAAGCAGTGGGGTCCATGTCCATGGGCCGACAGGAAGCTTTTGAAATTTTCTGCCAAGATTATTGGACTAATAAGTCCATTGAAAGCAATAAGCCAAATCTCAAAAGAAGTTATGCTGAAGCGAAACATCTTGGGGAACATAGAGATATACTGCATGACAACAAATTAACGTCACTTGTAGTTCACCGTAAGACATTTGACCACAATTTCGAGTTACTCGGGAAAGAAAAGTATTCATTAAAAAGAAAATGCATTGACAGTAGGCTAAGCTCACAATACACAACAATAAGCCTAAGACCAGTGCCATATATAATATCACCGATCATCGCAAAAGTAATAACAACCCAGTGTAGCATACCATTTGATAGAGTAAAATGCGAGATGTACTTCAAATCCAACCAGCACCAACGGTTCTCTCTTTCTCTTTCTCTCTTTATATATATATATATATATGTGTGTGTGTGTGTGTGTGCGTGCATGCGTGCGCGCGTGCGTGTACGTTCGAGTACGTGTGTATTTGTCTATATTTCTAGTATGAGGCATTGCAATTATTTACATTGTTCGGGCTGTTGCCCTCATCCATATTCACGACGTTCCGGCTGTTGTACGCTCCGACCTTCTTCAGATGACTAGAAATTTCAACAGGGGGGAAAACATCACAAAGTTTACCTTGTTCAAATGATTTAAATTTTCAGCCACTTGAGGAGCGTCTCGAGTGTACAACAGCCGAAACGTCGTGAATATGGAAACAAAGATGTGGACAACAGTCCAAAGAATGTAAATAATATATATATATATATATATATAGTCATCTGCAGAGAGATCTGTTTCGTTGTATCACAGCTCATCAGTACGGTTAAACATCCGATTGCTTTTACCTAGGATTTAAACTCGACCGACTTGCCGTCAGTCGGCGACTCTACCTCTGAGCTATAGGCACTCGATAGAAGGAGGCAGATTTTAGCATATGATGATAATGATAATATACACGCTAAAAAGTCTGCCTCCTTCTACCGAGCGCCCGTAGCTCAGAGGTAGAATCGCTGACTGACGCCAATTAGGTCGGGTTTAAATCCTAGGTAAAAGGCAATCGGCAGTCTAACCGTACTGATGTGCTGTGATACAACGAAACAGATCTGTCTGCGGATATCTATATATATATATGATGTAATGGTTGACAAGCTCGTCATGCTACATCAGTTACGACTGAATAATAGTTTGATCCTCACTATGTATCTCATACCTTCGGTTTAATTTACGCTTAGTAAATATACGACAGTTTTAGCTGCATTGGCTGTATCTCGACTGAACTGATTTTAACCTGAAGCAAAGGTGCCTAGCCCTGCAAGTTAATCCTGGGTGAAAACTGAATCAAGTCACGACTAATAGAATTAGTACAAGTGGGACGCAAAAGACTCCTCCATAATTTGAACTCGTCACGACGATTTCTATGTCCGAGTCTATAACAACTACACAAGCCACGTATCAGAATATTGTTATAAAAGAGAATAAAAGAATTAGTTTTGCGATCTGTTATCGGTCCTCTTGTATAGCAGTAAATGCTTGAAAATCTTAAATATAGAGACGAAACTTGAAACAACAAAAATGTGGTTCTACAGAAGGATGCTGAGGATACCGTGGGCCGAACATGTTAACAACGACGAAGATTTTAAAAGAAAATAGAAAAAAAAAGAAAACTAATACTTATCATCAGGAAAAGACAATTGATATTTCTAGGAAACATAATGAGGAATGAGGGCTTAGAAAATTTGATACTCACAGATTGAAGGTGACAAGGACAGAAGAAAACAACATATAACCTACGTAGAGAGCTTCTGTACATGGATGACAGGATATTGTGGAGAGTCATAAATGGCTATGTCCTGAATGGGCATGGCATGTAAAGGAAAAGAAATAACACCTTACGCAAGACATGCACTTAATGTTTTAAGAATGAGTTTGAAGCTGTTACCGATCGGTTGTAGTTACCAATTCAATTTCACAAACCATTAACGAAAAATTCGGTCCTTCTTGAGCGTTCAAGAGGAATAGCATTGCGACCATTAAACTTGTCCAATGAATGCCAATATATTTATGCAAAAGTGGATGTCAGTCTTGTCATCTGCAACATTTGAAATTTATATCAATGCATATAAAACCGAATTATCATATTTATTATTCCGTAAAGACAATTTATCTTTTGTTATCTGAAAACAGCAGTTCTATATTCCTTAACAGATTTTATCTTCGAAATTCTTATCAGACTAGGAACTATGACCAATCGCTATGAAGTGATGCTTCCACTGGGAGGCCACGTGCCTTGAGCACTTATCAAGGCTTAAATGCCATCCAGACTTGATGGAGAACGATCCATCATTAAAGATACTTAACATTTTTAAGTAAATACCAGATTCCTCCCGCTATCCTCCAGATAGTCTGGAGAATAGCCAGTCTGGTCTGGCTCTGACAAAAGCCTGACTAGGCCGAAAATAGACCACTGTGGCCATATATGGAGGGAAACGACCGAGTTTCTACTCTCCAGACACGATGAAGCCCAAAAGTCTCTCCCCATCATTGTGGGTGATCAATTATTTTCCATCCCACAATCACACTCTCCAGAATTTTGCTGTTCCACCGTTATGTACATGGAAAGTGTTTCGACAAAATTTAGGATGTTCCATTAAGACGGAGCAAAATTAGCAGTAAGTAAAACAGTGTTATTAATGAAATAGTAAAATCAATAAAATTTGACCAGTAATAGTTTTGATATTTACTGCTAACTTCGATCCGTCTTAATGGAAGACCCTATAAAACATCACTCACTAAATCCCGGGCCCAACTAATAGAACAACAATATTTAGGCAAAATTCGACGTTATAAATCAACATAGTCTCGTTCTGATGGGAAAAGGGATGGTGTAGGCAAAATTCGACGTTATAAATCAACATAGTCTCGTTCTGATGGGAAAAGGGATGCTGTAGTCAAAATTCGACGTTATAAATCAACATAGTCTCGTTCTGATGGGAAAAGGGATGGTGTAGGCAAAATTCGACGTTATAAATCAACATAGTCTCGTTCTGATGGGAAAAGGGATGGTGTAGGCAAAATTCGACGTTATAAATCAACATAGTCTCGTTCTGATGGGAAAAGGGATGGTGTAGGCAAAATTCGACGTTATAAATCAACATAGTCTCGTTCTGATGGGAAAAGGGATGGTGTAGGCAAAATTCGACGTTATAAATCAACATAGTCTCGTTCTGATGGGAAAAGGGATGGTGTAGGCAAAATTCGACGTTATAAATCAACATAGTCTCGTTCTGATGGGAAAAGGGATGGTGTAGGCAAAATTCGACGTTATAAATCAACATAGTCTCGTTCTGATGGGAAAAGGGATGGTGTAGGCAAAATTCGACGTTATAAATCAACATAGTCTCGTTCTGATGGGAAAAGGGATGGTGTAGGCAAAATTCGACGTTATAAATCAACATAGTCTCGTTCTGATGGGAAAAGGGATGGTGTAGGCAAAATTCGACGTTATAAATCAACATAGTCTCGTTCTGATGGGAAAAGGGATGCAGTTAAGTGGATACCAGGTGATAAAGTAAAAAGAAGGAGGCTAAATAAGAGAGTTAAAATTTTAGACAGGGGGAGAGTAAACACAAAGACAAACTAGGTACAGGGGGTGAAAAAAAAAAGGCAAGAGAAGGATGTGAACACAGGAGTGAAAACTGTTACGAAGGTAAAGAGAAAAGAAAAGAACAAGATACACAGGTTGATGTTAAAAGGGCTGGAGTTAAATGGATACCAAGTGATCTAAACATATTTATAAATGGAACTTTGTCTGTGTGTGTGTATGTGTCTGTGTGTGTGTCCGTTACCTATAGACTCCGAAACGGCTGAACCGGTTTTCTTGAAAATTTACACAGTTGTACTATAAACGTCTGCGAGTGTTCTTAGCTAGGTTTTGTGTCGAGGTAGCCCCGATAAATATTGAAAATCGATAATCGACATAAGAAACGATATTCAGAAGTTTCAAGGTTGCAGTTCTTACAATAGTGCAGAAAATTGATAATATATCTATATATAAGGCAAGATGTTTTTGTGTGTGTGTCTGTTTATCTGTCTGTATGTCTTTTATACAATCCACAATTTTTATCCGATTCTCACCAAACTTCACACAAATATTCTTTAGGCCGAGTCTGAGCTCCAGGACCATGGATTAGTTTTAAAGCTTTCATTACACCCGAGCAACGCCGGGCTATACTGCTAGTAAAGAAAAAAAGGAATTAAAGTCCAAACTACTTGCAATAGAAAAAAAAACAAGGAGAAAAACGGTCAATTAAACAAAATAAATATAGTCGTAAAGAAATGCAAAGATATATGAAAATGACTTACATTTAAAGAATTCAACCCGAAATGAAATCTAGCGATTTTAAGAGCGGGGGAGAAATACTAAAATAACATTATTCATCACAGATGGGACGGCCGTTTAGGTAAAAATGCTTTTGCGATTTCACAGAATTTATAACTTTTTAGCAGAAACCAATAATCAGACGGGGCTGGGTAAGAATACTTCTCCTCTCTCTCACTCTCTCTCTCTCTCACTCTCTCTCTCTCTCTCTCTCTCTCTCTCAAGCTATGGGTTAATGAGTAAAACTTGTATCACTAAAACAATTGTTATCTAAAAAATAACATCCAATCTGAGCAAAAATATTTTCTAAATAACCTGCAATGGGTTGATAAGCCGTAGATAACAAAAGCACTAACCCTAAAAAATTATGAGACAGGATAATAAATTCCATCAGTGGACGAAACGCTTTGGCTAAAACAAAATATAGTTTTCCTCTTGTTTCATTTTAATCATACTATTTCTCTCCTCAGAATATTCACACACACTGCTCTATCTCTATCTCGATATTGAGCACTTTACGACAAAAACCTGCCTGCCTGCAAAAAAGTTTTCTTGTCAGTAAACCACTAAAAGAACAACAATCTTGACACCAAACATCATTACAACTCATCACTATATATATCTACACTCACACACATATATATATATATTAATTTGATTATTGCAACTCATCCCTCTCTCTCTCTCTCTCTCTCTCTCTCTCTGTATATATATATATATATATATATACTAATTTGTTAATTAACTAGTTATTGGTCATAATTAAATTAGACCAGAACACTTTTGTATTAAAAAGTGTTCAATAAGATTATATTATAGAACTTTTGAATATTTTTAATTATTTCGCGACCTAGGTTTCTACCTTACGGTGTCTTCTGGCTATTTACAATAATTGATTTTACCTTTTATCCAACGCCCACGTAACAAGAAACTGTTTTGAACGCGAACTTTTCAAAATTAGGAGAAGTTACTTAAGTCTTTCATCCATGATTGCATGATTCTAATAGGTATTTATTGGTATGGTTAATTTCTGTTCTTTCATTTAATAATTCATTTTTGTCCGGGTACAACATAATAACCAATTTTTTTCTCCTGGCATAATCTGTATATTTTAACACAGTTATAATGTTTGTTGTTCTTAATATGTTCCAAGTTATATCAGGGTCTTTTCCATATTTTAATTTTATTTTTAATTTTCACACTCATCAGGGCTGGGTTTTCAGTAGATCGAAAAAATGTCATCACTGAAGATTGACGAAACCATAGTGGTGTCCTCACGAAATTCAAAGTAGTCATGAATCTGCTCAGCTAAAGTAACAATTTTTTTGCATTAAACCTATCAACGCTCTATCTCACCCTGATATCGAGTAATTTGCGATAAAATTCCTGCTTGAAAAATAAATATTATCGCAAGACTAATATATCGCCCGGTTCACACTCCACCCACGTCTATTGAACATGTGAAGAGGCTCATCCCTTGATCCCTGTTTAGGATGTGGTTCCCGGCTTTCTCTTTTCTAATCTTTTCACTCTTACATAGCCCCCTGCGCTACCGCCTTACTCGGGGTGATATGAAAAAAAAAATGAACACTATATATATATATATATATATATATATATATTCGTGTGTGTGTGTGTGTGTGTGTGTGTGTGTGTGTGTGTGTGTGTGTGTGTGTGTGTTTTGAAACAAAAAATAATTATACTTACCATTCCGAAGAGACAGTTTAAATTTTTAGGGCACGTTAATGAATAAAGAGAACTTAGAAAATATGATACACACACGACAGATTGAAAGATGTTGAAGATACCATAGGTGGATTATGCGAAAACAACAAAATTTTACGGGTGATGAAAACGAAAATAGAACTTATACTTATGCGTAATATTTAGAAAAGCAGCTGAAATTTCTAGAACAAAGAGAAAAGAGGGTTTAGAAAATCTGATACTTAAAGAAAAGATTGACAGCAAAATGTAAATAGGAAACCATGTATAACATAGTGTGTTTGACTGAATGGCTGGTGGAACAGGGTTTAGGAAAGATAACAGAAGGTCAAATGGTAAATTTTTGATTTGTTCCCCAAAGGCCTTTACCCCGTCAAATCTTTCCTAAACTTCCTTAATTACGTGCAAATGTATGAACTGAACTCAAATCGATAATTGTTTATTGAAGAAACCTACCTTTTTTCCTGTTATTGACCAGAAAAAAATCAGACTATATCTCACCCCTTACCACCGTTCTCATATCTGATTCACCGCTGAATGAATTGAAGCGTAGGAGACTTATTTCGGCCTGATTACTTCCTTTGAGCAAATACTCCGCGATTTGTTTGGGTTCGGAACTCAATTTCCGCGTAGTAATTGCTAAGAGGATGTAAATTGGTCGAAATATCGGCAAACTACGCGTGAAGTCATTCTGCAGTGAATAACATTTTTGAACCGTGGTTACGGGGTGAAATAAACAGCGACAAGAAGTTCGATATTTTTTTGGTTGTAAACTTGTAAAAAGGTAGGTTTCGTCAATAAGCAGTTATCGATTTGAATTCAGCATTTACATTTGCACGGAAATAAGGATGTTTTGGAAAGATTTGAAGGGGTGAAGGCCTTCGGGGAATAAAACAAAAATTTACCGGACAAATTTTATTAGGAATTATAAAAGGTAGAAAATTATGAAGAGCCATAATCGTTAACTTCCTATGGGGACACGGCACGTAAAGAAGAAACATTTCAATATACGATCTATGGTGAAGTATAAGATACCCGATATAATGGTTACTGCTTTCCTTTTATTACAATGACTCAGAATTTTGAATCTTTGTTTACATTGAGTTCTAGATAATATATTGATGCTATTCATTAAGATTTGCCTTATTATTTTGGCTATCTTATCTCTATAAGCACAAATTCAATGGATGAATTCATTAAAGCACCCTTTGGGGTTTAATTCTGATATAAAACAAAGTTAGATTAACTAAATAACAAATTTGACTGACAGACCCTGTCAGTTATACTTATGTGCGTTGTGGTCCAGTGGATATCGGCTCGGAACGAGAAGCCGGGGAGCCGAGTTCGAATTCCAGTTGAATCCATTTTATTCACTTACGCGCAAATACCCTTGGGAAAGGTATTAATCTGTCTGCTTCCTTCCAGTTATGGGTTAAATAGCAGGACAGATTGGGTTCTATAGCCTTGGTCGGCAACCAGTCTACCGCAGAAAGCAATGGCAACCTACTGCGGGATAATCTTCTGTCCAGTCAGTCATGTCTCTTTCGATACATGATCGCCCAAGCGTGTATTGCGTACGGCACTTAACTGACTGACATACAAGTATATAAATGATTTTCATTTAAATGTAAAGGACAATACGTTAGTTATTTATAGATATGGGAAGAAATAAAAACATCTATAAATAACAAACGTATTGTTCCTTATATTTAAATGAAAATCATTTTCATAACTATGATCAAACATTGACTGATGACGAGGTAGAAATCTCGAAACAGAGAAGGGTGTTGCAATGTATTTTTAATTTTAAAAAAAAATTAATTATATATATATTGTCAACCGCAGACAGATCTGTTTCGCAGCTCATCAGTGCGGTTAGACTCCGAGTGCTACTTAACCTAGGCTCGAAACCCGACCGACTAGTCGTCAGTCAGCGACTCTACCCCTGGGCCATGGGGCGATAGTCACATGTAGACAGATCTGATTCACTGCATCACAGCTCAACAGTACGGTTGGCCATCCAATTGCTTTTTAGCCAGAATTGAAATCCGACCAAATCTACCTCTGAGCTCGGTAGAAGGGGGCGGACGTTTAGCGTGTGATATACTATGTAAACATACGCCAATAGCTAAGAGATTTCTAATTCATTACTGAATGAACGATGCGTAGATGTTAGAGTAGCTACGGTTTTTTCAAAGTCTACCATTCTTCCAGAGTGCTCAATCAGGTTGTGAGAGCGTAAATAGTCATTCGCAGACACATTTGTTTATTTATCTGTAAATTCAGATCAAACTTAGCGGGGATATAGCCATTTTCAACATTTTTTAACCTTTTGCATTTTTCAACCTTTTATAAACAGAGGTTAGTTCTAGTAAAGGAAGGGGTTTTGAGGTATTCGTTTTTATAGGGTTAAGCTAGAGGAATTTTAGTAGTAAATTTAAATTTAAATGTAAGGTCAATAGACACCTCCTATCACACTAACTTGCATCTATTCTCCCAACACTCTCACCATCTACCCAACCCTCATTCTCGGTATCCTTACTCGTCTATCACCGTCCTTCTGACATTTCCTATATCTAACCATCCTTTCTCATCACTTTTCCCCCTATGTAACCCCATGCACAATAGTAACAGTGTAATGCCTTGCTTGGGGTGAAACGATTTTAAAAAATCCCTTTTTGGTAATGGGGGTTATGTGGCTTGACCCTTGAGTTCGTAGTGGTAGGTGGTGGGAAGTAACTGCTTAACCGAATTAAAAAAAAACAACAACTTATTCTGACTAATTGTAAGAATAGGATAGTTATCATAATGTATAGTTATTTCTTTGACGACACATACTTATGATCTCCCTTCATTTATTTAAGAGTATATTTTGGTATTGATATATATATATATATATATATATATATATATATATATATATATTAATCATTTCACCCCAAGCAAGGGATTCCACTGCCACTATTGCGCTTGGGGATATATAGGGGAAGGTAAAGAGAAAGAGTGGTTAGATATAGGAAATGTCAGAAGGGGTGTGATAGATGGGTATGGATACGGAGGCTGGGGGTTGGGTGGATGGGAAGTGTGTTTGAAGGAATGGAAGCGAGTTAGTGTGTTAGGAGGTGTCTACTGACCTTACATTTAAACGCCTGGAGATTGTAGCCGTCGGGGAAGCTGTCATGTGGAAGGGAATTCCACAGTTGGGAAGTGCGAGAAAAGAAACTGTTGGAGTAGAAGTTGTGGTTGCATTTTTTTCGTTTCACTGTAAAAGGGTGTGTCTAGTTGCTAATCTAGTATCTCGTGCAAATTCGAACCTAGAGGGCACCAGTGATCAAGTTCATCGGAGCAGAAGCCGTGAAAGTATTATTAGAAGAGACACAGGGAAGCCACGTCGCGCCGGTGAGAGAGAGACTATATATATATATATATATAGTTTAAGATGTTATTTCAATGTTATGCTGTTGGATGAACGTATGTTCTCTCAGTCAGTTAAGTGCCATACGTGATACACGCTTAGGCGATCATGTCTCGAAAGAGACATGACTGACTGGGCAGAAGACTATCCCGCAGCAGGAAGCAATTACT
The DNA here is from genome assembly GCA_037127315.1 of Ascarosepion bandense. Lineage (NCBI taxonomy): Eukaryota > Metazoa > Mollusca > Cephalopoda > Sepiida > Sepiidae > Ascarosepion > Ascarosepion bandense. Next base: position 1,593,183 of record JBBBDQ010001947.1, read on the forward strand.
TTCTGCGATAGACTGGTTGCCAGCCAAGGCTATAGAACCCAATCTGTCCTCTTATTTAACCCCTAACTGGAGAGAAGAGACAGATAAATTCCTTTCCCAAGGGTATTTGTGCGTAAGTGAATGCAGGGAATTCAGCTGGAATTCGAACTCGGCTCCTCAATTTCTCGTTCCGAGCCGATATCCACTGCACCACAATGCACATCCGCATGTTCTGTACATCCAAAAATGAATTAATAGATTTTAAATGTCTTATTTGTATTTTTCAACATCTTTGTACTCATGTATGTTGGCTTGTGAAAGTAGTAATACTTTCAGAAAAGGTGAAATTGGAAAGAAACCGGGTCGTAGGTTTATATTTTGACAAGATTCAATAGCAGCGCTCTCAAGAATTTTTCTTCTGAGTAAATTAATTTATCTTTTGTCGAATGTGGCATATTTTTAGATCAAAATTGTATTGGAATTTATTTCTGTGTGTGACTGGTTTATTTTACAACTTATTACGTATGAAATCCGTTTCGTGTTTACAGATATGTCTTTGTTCATATGTCTGCTGTTTCCGAAATATATTGCATATACATTTGTTTAGACGCTCTGTTTTGTTTAATAGTATTTTATATCATATGCCGTCCTAGTTATTCGATTATAGGTGTCCAGTAAAAATAACGTTTATTGTTAGATTATTTCAATACAAATACATCACTTTAAAAAGAAATATTTCGCATTCCCACCGTCGTAATACAACTTTCTTGAGTCTTTTCTATAAATATATTCATTGCAATTCAAGTGCAGTACTCGATTGGCAGCTAGGTTTCATAATTTAACTCTTGAAATTTCTCTTGAAATTTTAAGCGTTGGTTATATGCTGTTTAACCGTTGGTTATATGCTAGCCACTCTCTTCTCTCGAAATTCTTACTTATGGAAATCACTTTCAGCGTCTTGCTTCCCAGTAAACTTTGACTTTCATAAATTTAAATGCATTGTCAATAGTTATCTTCTGTCTTCTTAATTTTGGTTTCTTTATTATTCATTTCTCTTCAGAGTATTTTCTCATATTCTTTGTGTCGTACTGGCTTTGTTGCAGTCTTTGGGGTGAAACAATTTTTAAAAATGTCTTTTAAATGTACAATTGTTTTAGATCGCGAAGGAAATAAACTCAGTTTTGAACATCAAGAATGAGTTTTTATAAATCTTTTCTCAGTTTTGATGTACAACGATTTATTTTAAATAGCATCTTGTTTTAAATAGCATCTTGTTTTAAATATCATCTTGTTTTAAACATCATCTTGTTTTAAATATCATCTTGTTTTAAACATCATCTTGTTTTAAACATCATCTTGTTTTAAACATCATCTTGTTTTAAACATCATCTTGTTTTAAATATCATCTTGTTTTAAGTAAACATCGAAGAAACTTAAATACCAAATACAATTCTTCGGAATAGACATTGTTATAATGTAACACAAAAAATAATTCTTCATCTTCCAGAATGGAATTTAAATTTAACACTGATGTGAAATCTTAAGCTCCGATCACAGAATTCGACAAATGAAATTTATTCTAATGATTTCAATATAAAAAATCTTGAAAATTGGAGCTATTGCAGAGATATTTTTAAAGAATATATTTCAAAAGTATTTTTGTCTTTATGCAAGCCGGAGTTACAATTTCTTTTTCACAAATATTGATTCTGAATCCATATCATTATATTTCACTTGTATTTTTGAAAGTTTATATAATTTTTTAAAAATTTCCTCTGCTGATTTTTTAAATTATTACTTCATTTTTAATTTATATATATATATATATATATATATATATATGGTTTTCCCATTAAGTTTCATACTAAGTTTAAACATTTTTCTAAACTTAGACTTTCAGCTGTCAAATCTTATCATCCTACAAATTAAATAAAAACTGTTTCAGCGTTAAATCAATTTCGTAATTACAATAATTCAGCTTCCATTTTCTAACATTGGTAAAAACTTTTAGAATATTATCATGTCAAGTCTCTAAATCTACTAAAAAGATTTATGAATTTACTTTTAAATTTATTTGTTAATAACTATAATTATTTCGTTTTCCTTCCATTAAAATAATATCTGTGGAACAAATAACTCTGAAACACCGTACGATCATCAAAACTAATCAACGTGGAGCCTGTTATGGAGTTTTAATTCCTATTGGGTTTGTTATATTCTCATTTGGCAACGTTATGAATCCACCTCTTCTTCCAGCTGTGGATTAATTTAGGTTTATAAAAGCCAATAATTCAGTTATTCTTCATGGCCCAGTGAATACAGACGTTGGTTAGTTCCAGGGACTTGACCCAAAGAGTTGTGAGTTAAATACCAAGCTACAAATAACTTAGAGAGTCGGGTTAGTGGGAGGTAACTCCTGACTACCAAAAGAGGCTTCGCACAAAGGAATGAGTAAGATGTGCCCCAGTGATTGTAATAAAGGTTCAGTCCGAAATTCCTAGCACCGGAAGAAGGCCGAAACGTCGTACAAATGGCAACAAAGATGAGGAAAATAACCCGAATAATGTAAATAGTGTAATTTGTAAGACTTGTATCATTGAAACCATTATTATCTAAAAAAAACATACTTGCAATCAATCTAAAAGGATTTTCTGGCTTTAATAACATACAAGGGGTTGATAAGCCGTGAAATCGAATCAGTTACAGTTGTTGAATGTAATACATTTTTCTATCTACCCATTAGTTCTATGGACAGTGTTATAGCATTCGTATTGTTGGGTTTTTAAACATCCCGTGTAAAATATAATAGAAATAAAATTTAATTTTTAGTTTTATTAGGTTAAATAAAAATAGGTTAAATTAAAATGCAAATAAGGTTAAATAATAATACAAATATGTTTTGCTTTGTTAATTACTAGAATTTATTATCTGTGTATAACCTCTGAGTCGTTTTTGTAGATATAATTGACCCACTGATAGGATTTTTCGAAACTCCGCCCACTTCGTGAAACTTATCAAAGATGCTCCCATCCAATCCAACCAGAAGGTGAACCTCGATGTGGTGCGTCTGTTTGCCAAGGTGCTCACGGTGGAGGCACTATCGGAAGTCAGGGACAGACTGGTCTCGAAATCATCCCTAGGAGAACGTGCCAGTATTTCACTAGATAACCTGATGGCGATGCTAACTTTCTGCATGCAAACAACACACTTCGGATTGAGATCAGACATATATAGGCAGGACGAAGGCTTAGCAATGGGCTCGCCATTATCACCATCACTGGTTATCATATACATGGAATACTTTGTAGAAATGCCATTAGAATCCACAGCTCTAAAGCCAACTCTATGGCTAAGATACATTGATGACACCTTCATACACTGGCCAAACCAGGAGAAGGTCCAGACGCTACTGGACAATGTGAACTCAGTAAGATCATGAATACAGTTCACTAGGGAAAAGAGAATGACAACAAACTGGTATTCCTGGATGTGCTAATAACACAAACAGAGTAGAGGTTTCAAGACATCCGTATATTGCAAGCCAAGACAATACCTCAACTTCAACTCCCACCACCCATAAAATGTAAAGAAAGGGATTGTCCGCTGCCTGCAACATCGAGGAAAAGTCATAAGCGGCGACCTAAAGACATACGAACAGGACAAGCAGTACCCTACAACGTAACAATTATCCAGTGTACATGACAACTCCACGGAACATGGAAGGGAGGGTACATGAGGATAAAAATTCTCAGAAAGCAGCCTCGGTCTGTCTACCCTATATAAAGGGGTTATCGGTGACAATACAAAAGATGTGAGGTATATATTACATGAAAACGATCTTCAGAAGTAGTTCTTTACTTCCCAGGTACCTCTCGCGAGTAAGACCCCCAACAGAGGAGTACATGACTAAGGACTGTGTGTACACCACTCCATGTAGCTGTGGAAAGAAATATAAAGGAGAAAAAGGTCTCCCTCTTAAGGTAAATTCACAAAAACATTGCAAAGCCGTAACACGAGGGAAGATGGAAAATCAGGCGTTGCTGAACACATATGGAACTAGAAAAAGGATCACCACACCCTATAAGATGAAGTTGAAATATTAGACGACGCCACTGGAAATTACGTAAACTTAAGGAATCAGCACATATGTTAGGCTACGAAAATCTCCTTAGCCGGCCAAGCATGGAGATGAAGACACTATGGGATTCAGTAATACGGAGTGCCAGAGAAAATAATTAGTGTCAGAAATTGCAATATGACCTCTGGTAAAAAATATAAAAAAACATTAACATCAAAAATACTAGAGAAAACCATTAAAATGAAAAATTGCAATAAATGGCAAAAATGGTTACTGAACTGAAATTCAGTTGTTAAGGACCCATAGCCCAGTTGATATAGACGTTGGTTAGTTCCAGTGAATTGACCCAAAGAGTTGGGAATTCAATGCGAACCTACAGCAGTAGTGAAAATCTAACTTAGAGAATCGGGTTAGAAGGAGATAACTCATGACTACCAAAAGACGCTTCGTACAAGGAATGAGAATGGTATATCCCAGTGATAAAGGATTCGGTCTGAAATGGCAACAGAGACGAGGACTATAGTCCGAATAATGTAAATAGTGTAAATACTACCTCATCTCAGAAATATAGACAAATAATTTCAACAACTGATATTCCAATTTATAAAAACATATCTATAGTGGGTGTGGACGAAGGAATTAAGAGAGTATGAAAAATGCTACTTTCACTCTTTAAGTGATTTCTAATGTTGATTCCGATAATTATAGCTTTAAACGCTCGATCTCCAATATTGAACACTTTTCTTCCATAAATATGGAAAACTTCAAATATAATGACAATAATAATAATACAAACACACACAAACAACATATATATATATATATATATATATATATAGTCATCCGCAGACAGATCTGTTTCGCTGTATCACAGCTCATCAGTACGGTTAGACTCCGGTTGCTTTTAACCCAGGATTGAAACCCTACCGAAGTGGCGTCAGTCAGCGATTCTACCTCTGGGCCATGGGCGCACGGTAGAAGAAGGCAGACTTTTTAGCAGGTATATTATCATTATACACGCCCAATATATTCACGCCTTCTGCTCCGAAGAGCCTAGCTCTCTGGTGACCCCTCTACACGAATTTACTCGAGCAAACAGACTGGCAACAAGGTTTCACCATTTTATTGTCAAAATAGTTAAGTGTAACCATCTCTTCTACCATAACAGCTTCTTTTTTCGCACTTACCGTTTGTGGGATTCTCTTCCGCATACTTCCTTCCCTGATGGCAATAATCTCCAAAGTTTGAAGTGCAACGTCAATCCCCATCTTTTATCTCCTTCACTTCCATCGTTTCCATCACTCCCTGAATCCCGCCCCTCTAATTTTACTCTCACGTAACTTTCTTCACACCAGTATTTTCGTTCTTCTCATACCCATTCTATATTGACGTAACCTTTCACTCTCCTCTTATGTAGCCCCCTGTCGTCCGTCGATTGGGCACTCTGGAGAAAAGGTAAACTTCAAAAACAGTAACTACTTATCGCCATTTACGCATCGTTTATTCAGTAATTAATTTGAACGCATTTAATTTCAAATTTCAAATTTTAAATTTTTATCCACATATAACCGTTGAATATTTAAATTTGCAATCTTGTTATGAAAAAAAAAACAGTAACTTAACTTTATGAGATTTAAATCCGTGAACATCGAGTGAACTTAAATTCAAATCTATTTAACTGTCAGTTTGAAATATGCAACTGATGATTGCATAACGCATGAAACTCGAGTTGTGCCATAGACGTAGGATAATATATATATATATATATAATACAGCTCTGTTCATACATTGAGCACTGTTTTATTAACACCTGTAAAATAATAGTATATTTATGTACAGCCTCCTCATATTTATATTTATTAATTTACGTCACGGATGTGCATAGTGGTGCAGTGGATATCGATTTGGAACGACAAATCGGGGAGCCGAGTTCGAATTCCTGTTGAATTCCTTGTATTCATTAATTCGTCTCTTCCCTCCAGTTATGGGTTAAATAATAGGACACATTGGGTTCTATAATAATGGCAACATACTGCGGGATAATCTTCTGCCCAGTCAGTCATGTCTCTTACGAGACATGATCGCCCAAAGCGTGTATCACGTATTGCACTTAACTGACTGACTGAAATATTACTATACATATGTACACCCTTCTCATATGCATATTTATTAATTTACGTCACTATATATATATATATATATATATATAATACACGCTAGAATTTTCCTTCACTCTCATTTCCTGAGCAGATAGTAGGCATTCCGACTGACACCAAATCGGTTGAGTTTCGATCCCGACTGAAAGTAAGTGGATGTCTAGCCACACTGATGAGTTGTGATACAGCGAACCAAGCTTGTATGTGGATGAATAATATATATGTATATATAGGAACTCATATATTTTTGTTGATTGTGTTTTATTAGCTATAAACCCTTTGCATGTTATTTAAAGCTATTTCGAAGACAGTAATGGTTTAGTTATAAAAGTTCTACTAATTAACCCTTATCTTGGACAGAAGAGATTGGTTCATAGCTTCCTCATGGGTATTTCTGCCTATGGTAATATAACAAACACAACGGCACTTAGAACTCGGATCACCGATTAAACATTCTTAGCTATTATCCATAACATACACCCAAACAGTCACCCATATTGGCACTGACCAGGCTCGATTTTGCTTAACTTCTGTGCTCGTACCGGAATCGCTGTTTCCGTGTGTTTTAGCGACAAGCGTTCAATGCCTTTGTTCATTTAGAATCGTACTTTCCATCTGACCTTTACACACTTATTCATCTTCATTCTTATCCTCACCCCATCGTTATATCTGACTATTACAATGCATATCCATCGCGGTCGATGACAACAAAGAATCGTTATTGGAGTTTTTATTATCAGCCTACCATACCCAACCCTGATTCATCTTCTTAAACTGTTTCCTTTCTGCTATATATATCTAAAACCTTCATGTCTGTTACCCAGCTTTTTATTACTATTTTAGTGCCATTCTTCTTTCTGCTCGAAGCCGTTATACGCCGATTCCTTCTCATCGGGTGTCCGGTTATCTGAATTCTTTGTCTATTATTATTCCAACATTTGCATTCACTTTTCTCGTACCCGCTTCTCTATTCTATTAATTATCATATCCACCCGAAGTATAATTACTAATTCTCTTTTCTATCAGATCCTTCGTTAGCATCTCTTTTCCCCACACACATATAAGATCTGGGATGTGCATTATAATGCAGTGGATATCGACTCGGAACGAGAAATCGAAAAGCCGAGTTCGAATTCCAATTGAATTCATTGCATTCACTTACGCACAAATACCCTTGGGAATGGTATTAATCCATCTCTTCCCTCCAATTATAGGTTAAATAACAGGACAAGTTGAGTTCTATAGCCTTGGCTGGCAACAGAAAGTAATGACAACCTAATGCGGAATAATCTTTTGTCTAGTTCGTAATGTCTTTTTTGAGACATGATCGCCTAAGCGCGTATCACATATGGCATTTAACTGACTGATTTTAAATCTCAATCAGAGCAACCGATTTCGCTAATTGCACTTATTCTTGTCCATCACCGTCCCCATTTTTTCGACACAATAATTTCAGTATTCTTGTAATCCATGAAATGTTGTACTGCAGCCATGATAGCAGTGGATGCGTCTAGTTTAAGACGCAACCTATCCCACTTCAGGTTGATTTTGAATTCGAGGTTTGTCGTTCTCCAAGATGGATGTTCAAAACCGCTACAGAACCCAGTCCTCCCTGCTGCTTAATCATTGTTTGAAAAGAGAGGGATACTCGCCTTTCGCAATGACATTTATTCGAAATTGAACTCATTAAATTTTAAAAAAATATTTTCGTCTCAAACAAAACGATAAAGCTACTCAGACGTAAGTGAAAGAAGCTTAGCAAACGTTGCTGAGCAGATAAACGCCATAAAAAGAATAGGACTCTAAAAGATAGTAGATGACGCTTGATGTTGCATTCAATTTTTTTAAGATTGCACATGAAAACAAGAAGATCTCAGAGAATTCAATAGGGTAGAAGTACGAGAGAAAAATTAGTAGAATAGAACTTTATATAAAAATTATTTAACCACCTATCCATTTCACTGCTTTCTATTCTTGTTAAAAAGTGTTATGGTGAAACACACCTATTGCTCAGATAATGGACTCTCCCTCCTATATTAATAAGAGTTAACAGGAAGTTAACACAAGAGTTTCTTTTGGGAAGTTCATAGGAGTTCTTAGAAGTTCTAGAGAGTTCTTTGGACTTCTATTGGAGTTCAGTAGAACTACTAAGCAGTTGATATTAGTCGGCAGTTAGCCGAATATTAAGGAGTCAGCTTTCAGTGGAAGATTACCAAGTTCCTAACATTTAGGGTGAGTTAATTCGATTAGCAACCAACATAGCATGATTATAACTTTCAGTACGAAAACTACTCCACAACAAAAAGAGATTAAAATTCTGATGAAAATTATTTTTAAATGCTGGAGAATAGCATGTCTGACTTGAATATAAACTGTTCAAAGGTTTTCTTTTTCTGTGCAGCCATCATCACTTAATGTTTTGAATTCCGGTTGAGGAACCACACAAAGTAATGAACAACAAACCAGATACTGAGATAGAAAAATAAGTTATATTAAACGTAAAGATACAAACTTGAACGCAGATTAGTAAGGAATATATAAATAATACATGTCTTTGAAGTAAAGGCGTGTTAGAATTTGTATGTCCACGTCGGAACTTACGGGTGATGTGTAATACTATTCTGGCTGAGTGGGGCTCAGAGCTACTATAACTAGTACGCTTATTCTCTGTGAAACTTCAGTATCTGTCGGTATGTTACGGAAACCTACTGATCTCTACGGTTCTAACTATGGCAGGATTATATGTATACTCAAGTCGAGTCCATTATCATAGAAAAAAAGGGAGATCCCACAACACTTAGCATGCACTTCCTCTATGTGTTCAGAGACATACCATAGCTGACAGAGTTTACACCCTTCATTAACATAATCACGCCAGGCATATTTTAAAATGATTTGTTTGGTTTTGTTTTCTCGCATCTACCAAGACTTCTACCATGTCCACTACATCTATCACACTATCAAAAAAGAAAAAAAGATTTTCATGAAAACCCCTCATCAAAATTTGAAAGAGCTATAATATTAGGTTGTCCCAACAGTTCGTAAACACTTGCGAAATGGGTCTATCTGGTCCAGCACAATCAAGACAAGCGATGGGTTCAGAAAGAGCAAGAGACACGATCGGTTCCAAAACAAGATCGATTCGGCAAGAAAGTCATGTTGTGCGTTTGGTGGAACTTTGAAGGAATCGTGCATTTTAAGATGGTTCCGAATGGTCGTGCCATCAGTGCCGAACTTTACTATCAGCAACCTGAACGGGTCTAGGAAAAGTTGAAGCAAAAGTATCCGGCTCTGATCAACAAAAAGCGCACTTTGATGCAGCAGGACAATGCCAAGCCACACACCGCCAGAAACACCAAAGACAAGTTTGAAGAGCTGGACGGTGTTGAGATTCTGCCACATCCAGCCTACAGTCCTGACTGTGCTCCATCAGATTACGGCCTTTCCCGCTCAATGAAACACTTTCTGAAGGGGCGCCGATTCAACTTGTTTGATCAAGTCGTGGAAGCGTGTCCAGAATTCTTTGATTCGAAGCCGGCTAAATGGTACTTTGACCAGATCTGAAAGCTTGCAGATAGATGATAGAATGTCCTGGAAAATGATGGTCGTTATTTTGAGCAATGATTTTTGTTGTTTTTGCGAGTAAAATTTAAATGTTTTGCACGTGTTTTCTGGTAACCTTAGATTACTTGGCGAGTAAAATTTGAATTTTTTGCAAGTGTTTACAAACTTTTGGGACAATCTAATATTTAAAAGGAAGATGATACATATACTGTTTGGCTACCTGTATTGTTTCAGTAAATACCTGACGTCTTATGCTGTTCATCCTGTCTGATGGGTTTGTAGAGTACGCCAATCGCACCTCTGCAGAAGGGTAAGACTCTCTCCCCCTACCAATGAGTAGTCTTGTGTAAGACGATAAGTTACATCTAGCAAAAATATATTGATAAGCAGATTCGATGTTTTGCGGTTCGTGGAAGCACTTTGTAATTATTCTTTTTGCCAAATCCACCCTGACTTCGGGTGGTAACGTGTTAGGGTACCAACTACTAGAAAATAGTGACCCCTCCCCAATCAAAACTCTAGGAAAGTATAAATATATATTTATAGCAAAAACGCCATAAATACATTTTTATAAAAAACATTATTAACAATGTCTGAAGTGAAATTAAGTTTGAGTTTTGTTCTCTCTGGGTTAATTAGTGCCAAAAAGTGGGGTTTTAAAGTATTTTTTTTAATGTTCGGTTATAGTGAGAAAGTTGATTTAGTCAGATTTTAATGAAATCTGTTGTTTTTATTCTTTTTTTTATTTTAGAAAACTGAAAATGTCTTCTAGCTTTGTATACAAAACTATTTTGTAAAGAATAATTTTTTTCCTTCAAAAAATTGTTACGGTAATAATTTTTCTTCCAAAATGTATTGTTGGTAATAATTTTCATTCAAAAATGAATATTCTTCTATAAATGTCTATTTTTTGTATATTTCTATGAAAGTGTATTTTTATACTTTCATTGTGTTTTGACCCTAGTTTGGGGGTTAACTATTTGCCCATAGCTGGGACACTAACAGGTGCTACCACTCCGGGTCAGGGTGTACCTGAGAACAACAACAATTAAGACGTGGTTCCATGTTACTCACAACCTCCCAATCAGAGGTATTGCTGCCGGATGCAGTTTACAGTTGAAGTGAAATTACCTGCAATTTAGATTTTATAGAAAAATGACCAACAATACATTTCATCGTAAACGCTTTTGTAAATGAAAAGAAACAAAACGAATAATGTCTTCCGAGAATCTTTAACACTCACCCTGATCATGTATACGTCGTCTCTTGACATTCTTTTTCTCTTCCGACCGCATTTCTCTTTACGTTTTGGACTGATGGAACCAGTTTATTTGCTTTGATGACACGACATGACAGTTGAAAGGCTGACACCAACAATGTCCACGAATGGACTTCGGACGTGAGAAAATTATCAAAACTTTATGCAGGGAGGGTCCAATTTATGCTCTGTATTTCCTATAGGGCTTTAAAGTCAATCTTTTATCACAGATCTCGGACGAATTTTCCTAGATGGATGTATTAAGTCAAAGATGCACACAGACAACCTAGAACAATCTGTAGAGGTAATTTGACCCACGAATTTCCGCCCAGTCTCGTGTACTCTCTAGCGACTTTATTGTCTATTCGACATACGGGGACCAGCTGCTCAGAGGTGTTTCCTTGATGGCTAAACGTATCCTGGGTGCGTGAGTGAACCTTGTCCATGTCAATGCGGGAGATTGGTCGATCGTAGTCGATATTGCCAGGAACAGTCGGTCATTTCGGATCATTGCGGTTTTGTCGCCAAATGACCAGACTGAGCGTGTCTCTTTTTTTCTGTTAGTTTGATCTGTTCTTGAAAGATTCATCACACTTAATGGGAGATTGGAATGCTATCTTAAGCCCCGATACAGGGAACAGAGAACTAGCGGGAGTTTGGGCAATCTTAGTCTAGTTGATTTGATCGACGCTTTTTTGTCTGGTCAATAGATTCAGGTTAGATGTGCTTGGTATGTCCTTATCAAATGGGTATATTTTGCTTTATATATTTGTATCCCAGCGTCACAAATTTGTACTTGTCTCTCATTCTATAATAATAATATATGACCTGATGCTGCACCAGGTATGGCTCTCAAGATTTGTGATATTCGCTGATTGGCGGTGCTTGCATGTAAATGTTTAGTGAATTTAGATGAGGTACAGGGAATATGTGCATTTTGGTGCAGGATGTGCGTTATGGTGCAGTAGATGTCGGCTCGGACTGCGAAATCGAGGAGCCGAGTTCGAATTCGAGTTGAATTCCTTACATTCACTTACGCGCAAATACCCTTGGGAAAGGTATTAATCCATCTTTTCCTTCCAGGTACGGGTTAAATAACAGGGCAGCTTGGGTTCTATGCCCTTGGCTGGCAACCACTTTGCCGCATCTTTTGCCCAGTCAGTCATGTCTCTTTTGAGACATGATCACCCAAGCGTGTATCTCGTATGCTCCTTAACTGACTGACTGACAGTGAATATGTGCGTTGTGGTACAGTAGATATCGCCTTGGCATGAGAAATCTGTGAGCCGTGTTCGAATTCCAGTTGAATTCATTGCATTCACTTACGCGCAAAGACCCTTGGGAAAGGTATTAATACGTAGTTTCTCCATCTAGCTGTAAGTTTAATATCACGAGAGATTCGGTTCTATAGCCTTGGTTGTCAACCAGTCTATCGCAGAAAGTAACGGCAACCTTATTCGGGAAAATTTTCTGCCTAGTCAGTCATATCACGAAAGAGACATAATCGCCCAAACGTGTACCACGTATGGCGCTTAACTGACTGACAGAAAGTAAAGATCTCGTTCGGTACCACAGTTGTCACTTACTTGACTTCTAGTAGTTAGGCATGTCACACACTGTGCATATCTGCTCATGGGCCTGAGAACTAAAGTAGCAATAAGTACCTTGTTTCAGAAGACCTTTTTATTATTTTAAGCTTGAAGTATGACAGTGAAAAGGCATTCAATTTGATGGAATATAATCAAAACTTATTCTATTGTTCTGGATTAACAGCTATATATAACAAGGTTTTTTTTTGCAAACTGCTAACGGGAGTTAACCCTCTAGGGCCATGCGTATCATATTTGATACAGTATTTCCCTATAAGGTAACATTTGGTATTTCCCTATAAGGAAACATTTGGTATTCATTGACTGAGCAGTCAGTACTGCTTTCATTTGAAATTTATAAAATATTTCTCTTAAAACATTTTTCAGGAAAATATTTCTTTCAAGGCTTGTTTTCATACTGTATCAAATATGATACGAATGGCCCTAGAGGGTTAATAATATCATATGATTAAGGCTTCTACTTGTCATAAAGTGGGGGATCAGTTCTATATTGTTATGAAGTAATAAACAGATCACCCACTAATTACTACTTAACCCTCTAGGGCCATTCGTATCATATTTGATACAGTATTTCCCTATAAGGAAACATTTGGTATTCATAAACTGAGCAGTCAGTACTGCTTTCATTTGAAATTTATAAAATATTTCTCTTAAAAAATTTTTCAGGAAAATATTTCTTTCAAGGCTTGTTTTCATACTGTATCAAATATGATACGAATGGCCCTAGAAGGTTAAAATCCTTAGAGTTTTAATGTCTTATACAAAATATATAGAAACGGTATCTGTTACAAAGAAACCTATTTTATTTATGACAGAAAAGTAAGAAATCCGCAATTTGTTAGCGAGGATTGTTTTAAAATACTAAACAATATTAGCATGGGACAGGCTAGCCTCCCAGAGAGTAAAATACTACGCCTCCTTGGCCTTACACTCTCGGCGGACCTCAAATGGAATGACTACATTGAATCCATTGCCAAATCTGCTGCTATGAAAGTCGGCTCTCTGTGCAGGGCCCGGAAATTTTTCCCACCTGAAACTATTCTGCACATATACAAATCTACCATCCGCCCGTGTATTGAATATTGCTGCCATATCTGGTCGGGTGCCCCTGCTGCTCTCCTTGGGCTTCTTGACAAAATACAAAGGAGGATCTGTAACGTGGTTGATACTAACTTGGCAGACCGGCTGTAGCCGCTCTCACACCGGCGTGATGTAGCTTCCCTGTGCCTCTTCTACAAGTACTTTCATGGCTTCTGCTCCGATGAGCTTAGATCACTGGTGCCGCCCAAGCACGAATTTACACGAGATACTAGATTAGCAACTAGGTCCCACCCTTTTACAGTTAAACAAATAAGATGTAACCGTAAATTCTACTCCAACAGCTTCTTTTCTCGCGCTTCCCGCCTGTGGAACTCCCTTCCACAAGTCTGCTTTCCCGACAGTTACAATCTCCAGGTGTTTAAATGTAGGGTCAATAGACACCTCCTATCACACTAACTCTCTACTATTCTCACAACACTCTCATCTACCCAACCCTCATTCTCGGTATCCTCACCCGCCTATCACCCACCCTCTGTTATTTCACTATATTTAACCAGCCTTTCTCCTCTCTACGTAGCCCCCTGCACAGTAGTGGCAGTGACATGCCTTGCTCGGGGTGAAACGCTTATAAAAAAAAAAAAAAAAAAAAAATTCCCCTTTGGTTCAATAAGTTTGAAATCTTTCAGATATGAAGATCTGTGGTAGTACGGAGCGACCAGACAAACAAACGTTCACCAGTTATATATATATGTATGTATGTATGTATGTATGTATAACGAATGCGCTAATATTAGCGGAAACACTATTTTACTGCCTACAATTATAAAAGCCACACATATCTTAACGGAATTTTCTCACATTAGGATTTTTTTAAATCTTAATATTTAGTATTGTTAACGTTATCGCTAACATTTTCTTCGAGATCGACAAACTCTACGTTTTGTTTACATTCGCGTACTAATTGATGAAATTCGAATAAGCTGATTTAAAATATAATTTGATATAACTATACTTTAGGATCATAATCGCTGTTACTGCAAATTAAAGTTATTTCTCATCTTCAACACGACTGACCATTTCCGAACATGAACATTGGGTCAGTACTATTAACAAGCAAGACAATAAAGCCACTAAGACGTAGGTGGTGTTTACAGGGAGTGAACACGAAAGAAAATAGGAAGATTGAAAATGTGGAAGATTGAGGAATAGACAAAAAAGAAACTGACAAAAGATGGCAGTTGACGTTGCATTTAAAAGTTTGAAGATTTTAGTTACCTGGAAGCAAGAAATTGTAAATTGGGATGTGCGAGAAAAGAAACTGAGAAATAGAAGATTACACCAACTGCACCACCTCAAGTCATTCATACCTTTTTTTACAATCGTTTCACCTCAAACAACACAGTACTACCGCTGGTGTACAGGGGTTTACATGAGAGGAAAGCGAAGAAAGAACAAGATAAAGGGGGTTTCGGAGAAAGGATGAGAAATAATATGGGAATCAAGGAGATAAAAGATGGCAATTGACGTTGCATTTCAACATCAAGATATTGTAGCTATCAGGGAAGCAAGTATATGGAATGGAGTGCCACAGGCAGGAAATGCGAAAAGGGAAACTCGGAAAGTAGAAGTGAGGGTTATATTTGAGTGTTTTGATTGTAAAAGAGTGGGACCTAGTTTCCAACCTAGTAGCTCGAGTAAATGCGTGTAGACAGGGCACCAGAGAGATAAACCGGTCTGAGTAGAAGCCGTGAAAATATTTGTAGAAAATACAGTATACAATACTTAAAAAGTTCAATCTAAATCTGTCACTTTTTGGCATGGATATGGTATTTTAAAAGAAGAACCACCTACAATAGTGTTGTAACCCTGTTTTAAGGGGTCACAAATGAAAACAAGAACACGGGATTAGTGTAAACTATTTGTATTACAAAATACGGTAAAGGAACAAGATACCAGCCTGTTCGTCTACCTGACAAGCAAGCGGTGTTGGATATCACAAAGTCATCCAACGACTGTCTGACTCGTACTGGTGCTTCCCCGATGATTACTAGTCACATGGTATATATGTGCAGGTCTGGTTAATCCATTACCATGTTAATGGGTAGGTCCGCCACAACAAATAGTAATGAAAACTAAGTTGAAGTTGGCAACGCAAGGTTTCTCTGTTGTGATAATTACATAAAGCAAGAAATTATATTTGCTGTCATTCAAATACCAAACTGATTGTCAATCGTGCAATCTTCTTGGGATAATCAACCCTTTATAAATCTGCGGTGTTCCCAAGACAGCGAAGATCTACTTTGTACTTAAACCGCATCTCGTTTGTGTATTCCCCTCAAACTGGGGACAAAGCTGGAGGTTAGGTGGAGACAAATGAGCTTAGCTTCCTGTCTTCTAGCATCAGGCATACTTAGCGACTATGGCTCATCTTGACCCGAAAATGCATCTCGCTTGGGAGAGAGGGAGAGAAACAGAGTTATGGGTGTTGAGGGTTATGTTCGCTTTCAGCGAAAAACTATCCAATCAGAGTTCAACTGAATAAGCAAATAAATAATTTGATCCAGGTTCTTTTCGGCGGAAGTTAATACGAAGGCAAGCAATCACCAGAAGTTGATCCTACGGCTCAATGCACTTAAATGCATATTTCTGTTCTCACCATCTCTCCACAGATCACGGAACAGAACGAGAAGAAAGACGATAAACAGAACAAGAAGAATCAAAAAACAAACCAAAAGTAGGGGGGAAGATGGAAGATAACTGCTGATGGCATATTTAAAAATATCAGTTCTCTGCTTGTTTGGTAAAGCATTATATATATATATATATATATATATATATATATATATCCTTTTCATTCTGACGAATCTAAATAGAGATTTTTCTGGATATGTTTTTAAGAAAGGACAACATATCTTTAGGAAATACACAGAAATTAAATATACAAACTCAGAGAATGTCATTATCTATTTTGAAACGCTTATTCAAATTTTTTAACCATCACGAATAAAACTAGCAGCAATAAAAAAGCAAATCTAACACCAACTTAAAATGACGTTTTTTATATTCTCCCTTGGGTGGTTGTAAGAAATAATGAACCAAATTTCTTTCCCCCTATAGAATCGAAATTTTTACCCAAGGAGAATTTATACGATGAGAATAAAGCAGATATTTATTCAGTTGTTTTTCTTAAAATACTAAAAAACACGTCATTCCTGATTTGAAACTGTGGCTTATAGATTTTTTCAGAAGGCAACAATATCAATGACATTTTGCCATAAAACATATGAGATTATATCCTTATTCATCTATAGAGACCTCGATTATGTTTAACAAATTGGCCTTGTGCCAAACACTACTGAAGTCTTAAAATTATCAGAATTTTGAAAAGATAAAACTGTCTCGTTTGTATAAATAAATGGAAATTTATTTATTAAACAGTATAATCTCTAGTTTGTATGTATGAAATAATTAAACTACGAAAATATTCTAGGAGACAGAATATTGTCCTGGGTATAACGTTAAACTGCATCCGGCAGCAAGACCTCTGATTGGGAGGTTGTGAGTAACATGGAACCACCTCTTAATTGCTGTTGTTCCCAGGTACACCCTGACCTGGAGTGGTAGCACCTGTTAGGGTCCCAGCTATGGGCACATAGTTAACCCCCCTCCCAAACTGGGATCAAAACAATATGGAAGTATAAAAATACACTTTTATAAAAATATATACATAAAAATATTTCTTAATAGAAATATATACATTTCTGAAAGAAACATAATACTAACAATGCAGTTTTGAAGAAAAACAAATTATTACCATAACACATTTTTGAAGGAAAAGAATTATTCTCAGAAAAACATTTTTGAATGCAAGGCTAGAAGATTTTCTCAGTTTTCTAAAATAAAAAAAAATAAATACAACAAATTTTCATTAAAATCTGACTAAATCAACCTTTTCATTTTGGCATTAAATAAACCACAGAAGTTGATCTGCCGTTAAACAAAACTCAAAACAAAATAGAGACATAACAGAAAAGTGTTTAAAGAATTCAGACTTCGTTTGTTTTAGCCAAATGTGATGTGTGCAGAAAAAGATGAGTCTGTTTTGCTGTTTGTATCAACAAATAATAGTAGTCTTTCTTCCCCACTTTTTGTGTAAGTGAAGAGAAAGAGAAGGAGAGATAATGAAAGCAGAACGAGAAAGAAAATGAGAGGGAGCGAATACGGGTCGCAAGGATAGATGTGTGCGATCGGGTGGCCGAAATTTTTATTGCTACAATGTGGCTGATAACGTCTATCTGTTCTCTGCTCACTTTTGTCTGACTCAACTTTCTTTTTCTATTTACATCAAAAAGCTATTTGACATCGGCTTGTTACTTTTTCTCAGTTTTTAACTCACTACCTTAACTGAGAATACATTTTATATAGGTATGTGAAACTTTGCTTCGGTCTTTTCTTCAGCCTGGAGTCAATCCCTTTTTTTCTATTGGTCAAAAATAGATTTTCGCACTGGCTCGCGAATTTGGAAACAGTAAAGAAAAGAGTCAGAGAGCGGATGTGCGTTGTGGCGCAGTGGATATCGGCTCGGAACGAGAAATCAGAGAACCGAGTTCGAATTCCAGTTGAATTCCTTACATTCACTTACGCGCAAATACCCTTGGGAAAGGTATTAATCCGTCTCTTTCTTCCAGTTATGGGTTAAATAATAGGAAAGATTGGGTTCTATAGCCTTGGTCGGCAACCAGTCTACCGCAGAAAGCAATGGCAACCTACTGCGGGATAATGTTCTGCCCAGTCAGTCATGTCTCGAAAGAGACATGATCGCCCAAGCGTGTATCGCGCATGGCACTTAACTGACTGACTGAAAGAAAAGAGAGTTATTTGTATTCCGTTTGCACCACTCATCCGAGTGCTGTATCTTTTGAAGAATTTGGTGTCGATGGCTCTCCATTACCTCTTATGTTTTGACCATTTACCATACATTTTTGTCTTTACTACTCCCTACTTATCTCTGGTTCTCTTACTTCAAGATGCGACTGTTAAAGCACGAGCCGGTCTCATTTTCTAATTATGTGCCTCAGCAGTTTCAAGTCCTTGGTTAGACGACAAACTACATCTTGCAGTAAGACTTCTGATCTAAAGAATATAGATTTTGAGGAACGGGGAAACAACATTATTGTTGTTCCTAGGCCCAACATGACCCGGGATGGTAGCACTTGTCAAGGTCCCATCTATGAGCAAATAGTGAACCACACCCAAAACATTATGGGAGATTTTTTTTTTTAATCATATCACCCCAAGCAAGGCGGTGACGCCACTGATGCGCATGGGGCTACTTAAGAGTAGAATGATAGGAAAAAAGAAAGCCGGGAACCACATCCTAAACAGGAAACAAGGGATGAGCCTCTTAACCTGACGTGGGTGGAGTGTGAGCCTCTTAAATAGACGTGGGTGGAGTGTGAACCGGGCGATAGTTAAGTCTATCTACTCCAATTAAAGTATAAAAAATAATTTCTTGTAGTAGAAATACCACCAATACATTATATATATATATATATATATATATATATATATATATATATATCACCCCAAACAAGGCATTTCACTGCCACTGTTTTGCAGACGATTATATCGGAGAAAAGTTATGGGAAAGAGTGACAGGTTATAGGGGGTGTCAGGAAGAGTGTATGAGAAGGATGAGAATTCTGATAAGAGTGGAGTGAATGGGGAAAAGAGCATGAGAGAGAGGATGCAGGTTAGTGAGGTGGGAGATAACTATTGACTTTACATTTAAATTTAAATTCTTATAGATTGTAGCTGTTAGGGAAGCAAGTGAATGGAAGGGAATTCCACAGGCAGAAATTGCAAGAAAATAAGTAAAATTTGCGTTTACATTTTATTGGTTTCACAGTAAAAGAGTGGGACCTAGTTGCTAATCTTGTGGTTAGAGTAAATTCATATATAGGGGATCCAGTGAGCTAAGTTTATCGGAGCAGAAGCCGTGAAAGTATTTGTAGAAGGGACACAGGGAAGCCACATTGCGCTGGTGAGAAAGTGACTCTATCTGAGCTGCCAAGTCAGGATCGCTCGCATTACAGATTCGCCGTTGAATTTTTTCAAGGACTTCTAGGTAGATACCAGCAGCACCCGAGCAGATATGGCAACAGTAGTCAACGCACGGGCAGATTTATATATGTGCAGACGGAAAAAACTTCCTGGTCCTACACAGAGAACCTACTTTCTTAGCAGCGGATTTAGCTACGGATTCTGTATAATCATTCCACTTGAGGCCTATTGTGAGAGTTAACCCGAAGAGGCGCAGTGTTTTGCTTTCAGGGATCCGTGCTAATGGGGTGGGGCAGGAGCGATTGTCTGTGATGATTAATAGATAGCAACTTCGTTTTGGAAGTATTAAAAAACACGAGCCATTTCTTACCCCTGTCCGCCACGGATTGGAGGTTCTTTTCAAGCTCGGCAGCGAGGTTTGCTTTGTCAGCCTCGGCAAATTTCTGATCGATGCGAGAGTAAACCGTAACGTTGTCAGCGTATATGCGTACTTAGGATCTTATTAAATCTGGGAGATCGTTAATGTAACAAAAAGACCAACAATACATATTTATGATAAAGTAACCAAGAATACATTTTTTGCAATAAAGCAATCAGCAATACGTTTGTAGTTGAACGTGTCTGTTAAAATTTTATTAAGTGTTTGTCTATACGTCTGAGATGTGGTAGTATTTACATTATCTAGATTATTCGGACTGTTGTCTTTATCTTTATTGCAATGTTTACGATGTTTGAGCCATTGTACGCCCCAGCCTTTTTCAAGTGATACGAAATCTGGCCAAGACAGGTATTGAATTTGGGTCAAGTCACTGGGACTAACGCACGCTTATATATATTGGACCATGTGTCCTTGAGGACACCGGCTACAGCAATGGGGAAGAAATAACTTAGGCAGCTCAGTTAAAGGGATATGTATATATATATATTGCATTCGGAAGTAGCATCGCACATGGAATTAGAATACTATAGCCTAAGGATGCAAAAAATGGTTCGGTTCGAAATTCCTAGTAACTGAAGAAGGTTGGAGAGTACAAATATCGAAATGTCGTAAGCATGGCAATAAAGATAAACAGTCTGTACAATGTAAATAATGACAATATATTTAGTTAAGATTATAAAATTGTGTCCAGATTATTTAGAATTCGACATTAAATCACTCATATTTGTTGATATGCCGCTAAACAAAGGCGACTAACCAAACCAACCAGTAAGATGTTGTGACACAAAGCGTGACTACACAATTCCTCTAGGTAACACCTATACTTATCCCCAACTTAAATCTATCAACTACCTATCAGTTAAGTGCCATACGTGATACACGTTTTGGGCGATCATGTCTTGAAAGAGACATGACTGACTGGGAAGAATATTATCCCGAAGTAGGTTGTCATCGCTTTCTGCGGTATACTGGTTACCATCCAAGGCTATAGAACCAAATTTGTCCTATTATTTAACCAACAACTGGAGGGAAGTTGTGGATTAATACCTTTCCCAAGGGTATTTGTGCGTAAGTGAATGCAAAAAATTCGAACTCGGAACTCCGATTTGTCGTTCTGTACATACAACTACCTATACTAGCGTCAAAAATTTGTCTAACATAACCCTTATAAAAGTATTTCTAAGAAAAAATAATTAAATTAAATTAAATTAAATTAAATTAAATTAAAGATTGTTCGCAATTCTTACTGTCTGATAAATCCTTATGTTTACCTTAATTACCTTTCATTTTTATATTCATCTTGATATTTATTTATTACTAGCAGTATAACCCGGCGTTGCTCGGGTGTAATGAAAGCTTTAAAACTAATCCATGGTCCTGGAGCTCAGACTCTTTGGACGTTGGCACGAAAGACTAAAAAGCAATAGTTGTTTCCAGTTAAAGCGAAACCGTAAACTGAAAGAAAAATAAATGGATGTAAGTCAAATTTTTATTTCCTGGTATCGATATCAAATATGTTTTTTCGTCGTAAACTGACTTTCGAAGGTTAAATAAGTCCTCTGAGTAAATGGTATCATGGCTGAGACTAAGAACTACAATTATACCTACTTAGAGCCAAACGCGAAGCAAAAACTAAAATAAAAGGGCTGAAAAAAATACAGACATACAGGCAGATAAACAAACACACACACACACACACAAACATCTTGCCATTTATATATATATATATATATATATATATATATTATCGATTTTCTGCACTATTATAAGAACTGCAACCTTGAAACTTCTGAATATCGTTTCTTATGTCTTTGTCTATGAGTGTATCAAATTGGATTAAAGTCGGACCACTCCTTCTATAAACCGATATTTTCGATTATCAATTTTCGATTTTCGATATTTATCGGGGGTACCTCGACACAAAACCTAGCTAAGAACACTCGCAGACGCTTATATTACAACTGTGTAAATTTTCAAGAAAACTGGTTCAGCAGTTTCGGAGTCTGTAGGTAACGGACACACACACACAGACATACAAACACACATACACAAAGTTCTATTTATAAATAAGTTTAGATAGTTAATTCATATAACAGTGCTGAGAACTGCTATAGATATCAACTGAGTTTTACTTTTTAGATTTCTACTGCGCAGCCATGTCATTATAGATTTCTCTCATGTTCCTGTTTTTAAGCTTCCACAGACTTGTTTTTATTTCCATTCTTCAGTTTTTATCGTTGTATTTCCAGAATTCCTCTTTTTATTCCTTTCATTGTTGTCAATCTGTCGGCTGCTGGGTGAAACTTTCTTTTCGAGGTCCTTCACTTTAGTGTCGAGGCAGTAAAAAAAGTGAACAAAGACAAAGCAAAAATATCTGTTCATCCTTGTCACGTACATTTCCTATCCGTTTCGACTAAGTACCCTCTGGTCATCATCAGGTGTCTATTAAGTGTCAAGTACATCTCAGCTAAAGAACCTAATGAAACATTTTTGTGTTTCTGTGTTCCACGCTTGAAATTTTGATTTAAGAATGGTAAAGACTTCCTCACAGTGGCAACCGTTCAAGATTTGTGAAATTCACCCGATATTCATTCAGTTAGCGCAGTGCCATACGCTTAGGTGATCATGTCTCGAAAGAGGCATGACTTATTAGGCTGAAGATTTTCCCACAGTAGGTTGGTATTTTGAGAGTTTTGGAGATAGAGAGAAAAAGAGACAGGGGAAAGCAACGGATAACGTATTTGAAGGACCTAATCAGGTGGATGACGGAAAAAGGATTGCATGGTATAACAGGAGAAGGCGTGCTCAGAGCCACCAGGGATAGGGAGACGTGGAAGGCCATGATCGCTTACGTCCTGAAGGGACAAGGCACATAGAAGAAGAAGACGTTGGTATTTCTTTCTACGAAAGCTATAGAAATCAATCTGTTCAATCCAAAGGTGGAAGGGGACGAGATGGATTAAGACTCTTGGCAGGGACATTTGTGTGTAAGTAAATGCAAAGAATTCAGCTGAAAATTGAACACGACTCCTCGATTTCTCATTCCGAGCTGATAATTGGAGTAGATAGACTAAACTATCGCCCGGTTCACACACCACCCACGTCTATTGAACAGGTGTAGAGGCTCATCCCTTGTTCCCTGTTTAGGATGTGATTTCCGGCTTTCTCTTTTCCAATCTTTTCACTCCTTTTCCTTTTTTTTTTTCAATTGGAGTAGATAGACTAAACTATCGCCCGGTTCACACTCGACCCACGTCTATTGAACAGGTGTAGAAGCTGATCCCTTGTTCCCTGTTTAGGATGTGGTTCCCGGCTTTCTCTTTTCCAATCTTTTCATTCTTACGTAGCCCCCTGCGCTTCAGTGGCATTAACGCCTTGCTTGGGGTGATATGATTTTAAAAAAAATATCCATTGCACCACAACACACAACTGATATTACTCATTTTAATTAATATTTACTCTAAATTTTACAGAATTATATTAATGGACACTAATTATATTGCCAAGTTCTCTCGTAAAAAATAGAGATTTTTTTAAAGAAAACATTTCTTGAACATCCTTCATTAGATCTTCCTCACGGCATTTTTCAGAATCAAAAAATATTGATTTTAATCATTTTTAAAAGTTCAATAATATAAATACAGACATAAACCGACCCCCATCTCTGTTCTTTTTTAAAATGTCAAGTTTAAAACTGCAATGACATTATTAATGACTAAATACTATTATGAATTGTAGAAATAACTACATCAGAAAAAGAGAAGATACATTTTCATGTATTGTCAACAATCAACTATGATAATAGGATACACAAGGCTCCGTAACTATTCATGAAGACAATCTGATAATAAAAAAGAAAGTAAGGGTCAAGAGAAAAGACCAAGCAACGTGATCAAGGCGAGCCCTAAAGTTGAAGGATAGGGTCCGCCAGGTCTATTTGTCCACACGACGCATGAATCCGCTTTCCAGAGTTTAACCGATGTATATAGAGGGAACTGGTCATGTGTTCAAAGGAGCCTCGATTTTCCGACTACGACCGGCCTTGAAAATAATGATGATTATTATAATAATATTATAAAGTTCACTATATCTTATGAAAAACTTTAGGGTCTTCTGGCGTTCTTTCATCTAGGTTAATTATCTGCGTTGTCACATCAATAAAAATTCAAATAATAGTTTATGATTTCAGCTATTTCGACATTGTCGTATATATAAAGTCTCTACTCTCTCTTTCTCTCTCTCTCTCCTCTTTCCGTCTAGTGTGCTCATTGTCTCTCTTTCTGTCGCTTGTTCGTCCATTCTTCCACTTTCTGTCGCTCGTTCTTTCTTTTTTTCTTTTTCTGTCGCTTGTTGATTTTTCTCTCTCTCACTCTTTTTGTCACTCGTTAATTTATCTCTCGTTCTCTTTGTCGCTCGTTGAATTTTTTCTCTCTCTCTCTTTGTCACTCGTTAATTTCTCTTTCTCTCTTTCTCTCGCTCGTTAATAATTTTTCTCTCTCTCTGTCGCTCGTTGATTTTTTTCTCTATCTCTCTTTCCGTTGCTCGTTGACTTTTCTTACTCTCTCTTCTTGTTGCTCGTTGATTTCTCTCTCTCTCTCTTTCTGTCGCTTCTTGTTTCTTTCTCTCTCTCCCTCTTTCTACCGCTCGTTGATTTCTCCCCCTCTCTCTCTCTTTCTGTCGCTCGTTGGTTTTTTTTCTCTCTCTCCCTCTTTCTATCCCTCGTTGATTTTTCTCTCCCTCTTTCTGCCGCTCGTTGATTTTTTTTCTCACTCTCTCTTCCTGACGCACGTTAATTTTTTCTCTCTCTGTTTTTTCTTGCTCGTTGATTTTTCCCGCTCTCTTTTTCTCTTGCTCGCTTTTTCCTTCTTTCTCTTTTTTTGTCACTAGGTCTTTTTCCACTCCTTTTTTGACTTTCTCGCCCTCTCTCTGTTTCATGGTCTTATAGCATTTTTCTAATATATTTCTTCTGGAATGCTATTAAAGAAGATTCTGGTTCCTTTTTCAATTATCCCCACGGCATCTCTATTCACGTCATTTCGTGTACCTTTTCTTTGCCTTGTTCCTCGATATCTCCATCGATATATCTTCCATATCATTTCCCGTATTTTAATAAGTTTCATTTTGTTATTCTCGTTCTGCTTTATTTTTATCTATTTAGATTTCATGTACATTCTTATGTATTTAGAGATCTCGCAATTATTGTTGTTATTATTATTGATGTTGTTGTAATATATAATTTCGCTCGATACATGATTCAATAGTGTCCACATTAGTTTCATATAGAATAGTTCAAACATTCTGAATATCCTTGTTTTAATATCAAGCTCAATAACAACATTTGAGATTCCTTGAGCTGAATAGAATTTTTAAAACAAGCAAATACTTTATAAAAGACCATTACTAGCAAAAGAATAAAGAGTTTTACACTGGTGGAAAATGAGTAGTTTTTTTTTTATGCGGCAAAACTCAAAACCCAGTTCGCACTAAATGAAAAGCCTCATCTGCAATATTTTTTTTGTTTTTTTAATCATTTCACCCCGGGTAAAGCGTAAAAGCCACTGATGTGCGGGGGGCTACATAACTGAAAGAAAATTAATTAGAGGAGGGAGAAGAGGGTCACAAACCAATTAGAAAGAAGCAATAGAAAGATGAAAATGCAGGTTTGATGACAGTTGCAAGAGCGGAGAGAAAGGGAAGGATATACGGGGTGGGGGAAGGGCTAGAGTCCAGTGGTTAGTAGATGAGTATTGACATTGCATTTAAATTTCTGGAGGTTGTAGCCATCAGGAAAGCAAGAATACGGGAGCGAGTTCCACAGGCGGGAAGTGCGAGAGAAGAAGCTGCGGGAGTAGAATTGTCGTCTGCATTTGGCTAACCTAACTGTGAATGGGTGGGACCCAGTTGCCATTCTGGTTGCACGAGTAAATACCTGTTGAGGAGGCACCAGTGACTTAAGTTCATCTGAGCAGAAGCCATGAAAGTACTTATAGAACAGACAAAGGTAGGCCACATCTCGTCGGTGGGGAAGTGGCTGTAGTCGAGCCGCCAAGTCAGCACCTATCACGTTCCTAACTCTCCTTTGGAGCCTGTCGAGAACACTGAGGTAAGTGGCAGGGGCTCCTGACCATAAATGGCATCAGTACTCCATGCAGGGTTATGGAAAACATAAAAACTGTGTATGCACTTTTAATGGGTTAAATAACTAAGTTTAAAATTATAACTTTAATGAATAGAGATTTTAGAAGAATTAGACCAGAAAGCACACGAACATTGCGTTTCCGTGCAAATCACTGTAACAAGAAATTCTATCTTCAGATTAGGAATTTTATCACAGCGGGTAATACAAATCCAAAACTGCCAATACCTGTTTTCAGTCAGTGCCATATGTCACACACGCTTGGGCGTTCAGATCTCAAAAGATACATTACTAATCGGGCAGAAGATTTTCCCGAAGTAGGTTGCCATTACTTTCGACGGTAGATTGGTTGCCAACCAACGCTATAGAACCAAATCTGTCCAGCTATTTAACCTATAGCTGGAGAAAGAAGCGACGAATTCATACCTTTCCCAAAGCTATTTGCGCGTATGCGAATGCTACATTACCTAAAGTTATTTAAAATCTTTTTTGTACTATTAGAGAAAAAAGAAATTTTTTGCCACTTCTTTTTTTTGACGGCCATTTTAAACATGAAATATGTGAGTTTCTAATATTAGCAGGTGTTTTACTTGGATTCGTAAACATCATTATGCATAATCATTGGGGAAATGCCTAAGAATTATTATTCTATACCTCCATAAAAATTGCACACATGGGACTAGTTCAGACTTTATCGAGAAAATTGTCTTATTATGGTGTCTATTGTATATCTGTACAATTTAGATGAGGTGATTTTCCTTAAAAGAAAGCACTCGATCGGGTCGGCCAGTATATATATATATATATATATATATATATATATATATATATATATATATATATATATATATCCGTTTTAACCCAGTGTCCTCATTTGAGGACAGTATAAAAAAAAAACTGTAAAAAAAATAATGGGTACAAAACATTATATAAAACTATTAATATATATAGGTAGTGAGGACATATTGATTCATCAATAAAATTACCTTCCAAATATTGCCCGGTTGGAAGAAAAATTCTTGTGATTTGTAAATGAATTTTATATTCTAAAATCTGGGGACACTGGGTTAAAATGGGTTAAGTACAGTAAAAGCACTGCCCTTTCAAAATATTTCTACTAATAAAAAAGCAACAAAAATAAAAAAATTATTACCTGGGACATCATTGCAAAACCAAATCTTATGCCTTCTAGAAAAAATTGTTATCTTAAAATCCTTAAATAACCCTAGTTTGTTAAGCAGAAGAAGTCTATTGATGGACACATGCACGCATAGAAATAAATATCAGTTTAAATTCACAGACACAAATTAACTTAGATTCACTGATTTATTTTTATTTATGATTTCTTTTCCATTAATGTCTTTAGTTTTTCCAGAAAATAAAAAAAAATAAAAGTTATCTCCCTTGTCTAAGAGGCACACAATGTATAAATTTTGCCCTAAAAGTATACTACCTATTAATATTAATTTAACTTTTAAGGTTTTACTTTCCTGTTTAAAATTTATCCAAATCAAGTTAAACTATACAAAAAAAAAATAATAATAAAATAAAAAATAAAAAATAGCATCCCTGCTTTATAATATATAACTACCATGAAGGACGCGGGAACCAAAAATCCAAATCTCGAAATGATCAGTTCCTAATCCAATATACACCTGATGATTGCATATAGCATGAAACTCAGAGTCGTGCAATAGACCTAGGTAATATGTATATTTATTATGATATACTTTCTATCTCCGTTATATTAGACTGAGCACTGTTTTATTAACACCCCAAAAATTTATATATGTGCGTGTAATTGCATGTATATATATATATATATATATATATATATATATATATATATATATATATATATATTTCCAAATTAATAAGGAACAAAAAAATAATAACGACGTTCAAAACATTAACTTAAAACAGTGCTCAATATAGAAATAAAGATATGAATTATAAATTGTACATAAGAACATGTTCATTTGCAATCTACAACAACGTGTACCTTTTTGTCTCGACATTGAAAGGACAATGTGTGATCAGGTAGTAATTTTCCATCACTTTTAAAAGATGGCGTTTACTACCTGATGAGACATTGCTCTTTCAATGTCGAGACAAAATGTACACTTTGTAGTAGATTGTAATTTAAACATGCTCTAAAGTAGAATTTATAATATATATATATATATATATATATATATATATATATATATCATCTCATCCTTTTACACCCAGTGATGTCTAGGGCAGTAACTTTATGTTACTGTTTCCGGAACAAACTGTTTTTATGGGGCAGAGTTGTTAGCCCTGCGCCCAACCCCCAAACCTTTTGCTTCTTACGTTTACAGCACGTGGTCTTTCCAAATGGCCACCTATCTAAGTACTATCTCGATGTTGCTTATATATATATATACATATATATAATAATTCAGATACTTCAATCCAAGGGGAAAAAGCAGGAAGGTAAATTCCAAAAACACGATCCTAATTAATATTAAAAATTTTATTTTAATATTAAAAAATGATACAGGAAGAGAGCTCCATGTAATAAAATATTACAGAGCAAATATATTTTTAAAAAGGATTAATTTAAAGATGTTGAATGGCCATTTCGATATGAAGATCCTCACGGGGGATAACACATCACCTCAGCAACAGAAAAATCCTTTAAAGGATTTTTCTGTTGCTGAGGTAATGTGTTATCCCCCGTGAGGATCTTCATATCGAAATGGCCATTCAACATCTTTGAATTAATCCTTTTTTAATATATATATATATATATATAAGTGATTATACTTATACTCGTCTCAAAAACCTTCCTCTAAAACTAGCGAATTAAGGTAAAATTGGTTGTAAAAAAAGAAAGTGCTTAGGGCATGAAAATCAGTCAAAAGTGTTCGGACCGAAATCAACACGAAGCTCAAAGAAAAAAAACCGACATGAGTAACCATCTAACACAAAGCGCTCAATACATAGGTAGAGCAAACTAAATAGCACCTAATGAGTCAGACGAACCTACCTACGTTTCTCCTAAACGGATCGTCGTTTTTTTTTTATAAAAGAGAGAATAAATCCTCATATATGCCAGTTTGGCAGTCTCTTCAGAGATGAAGATAGGAGTTGAAATAATAGAGATGTTTTTTCTACAGAAAGATGCATAAGGAATGAAAAATCCAAGAATATGGAAAGAAAAAGGAAAATTATACAATTATACTCACAATCAGAAACAGCTGAAATTTTTTGGGTATATAACGAAGAAAAAAGGTTTGGCAATATTAACACTCACAAAACTTACTGAAAGGGGAAGAGACAGAGCTAGGAAGTTAGCCAAGTATCTTGAAAATATCTGTGAATGATGTCTGAATGAGTTGGAAGCGTGGCAAAGTAAAAAACGATACTAAACGCTACAGGCTTAGGAGGTTTCGGAGAGCTATGATTGCCCACGCCTTACAGAGACACAGTACATAAAAGAAATCGTGTCAGTCTGTGAATGGCGAAAATATATTTCCTTCGCCTGAAACTGGAAAAAGTTTTAAATTCATACTAATTATATATACTGCTAATTTTTAAAAATTTTTTTAATAGGTAATATGATAAAAAAGCCTAAGGTATGTAACTTAATACCGAAAACATATTTTCATGAAACTACAAAGCAGAGTTAAACAAGGGTTTGTAAAAAATTGAAACTACATAGCAACGCAGCCCTGACAGGTCTAGAAGTTTTACCAGGAGCACCTGGTCCACCCCTCTACTGCAATGGATTGGTGCGGCCGCGGGAAACTGTTCCCCGGGACCGGGCATCTTTCAGTGTAATTTTTCTCAGTTGATACCCTGCCCTCGCCGACGGAGACACAACTGAGCCGCACCCTGTCTTCGAGGACAGAGACTCAACTGAAAGATGATTTGGTACCCACCCGACACAGAAATGTGGCGGGCAAATAACATTTGCTACTCAAATAGTACTGCCGTGTTGAGTATAGACACAGAAAGAACATGGCAGTATGGTATCTTTTGGCTTATTTGCTTTTATGGTAAATCAATCTCATTGAATTATTTAACGCTGAAAAAAGTTTAGGATAGGTTTTGTATGAATGTAATATGTATTCTTTATCTCTTTGTAGATCAGGTTTTATTGACCTATTTTTGTAAAGAGAGTTTTTATCAAGAGTCAAATGTCTTCCTAGTAATATTTATTTTTTCATAGATGTATGACTATTTTTAAAAAATTATGGGTGGTATTTTTGCCATAACAATCTATTTTTATGCTTTCATAATGTTTTGACCAATTTGGGGATTATTTACCCGCTCATAGCTGAGACCATAACAGGCGTTACCACTCGTGGTAATAGTGGATTTGGGAATAGCAACAATTAAAAGGTGGTTACATGCTTCTCAAAACCTCGCTATCGGATGTAATTTATTGTCATACCCGCGAGAAGAAAATAGCTGCGACGACCAGGGTTTAGTAGGGTGTGTTCCAAGTCCTGCTGCAGCTGTCCCTTTCAACCTGAAATGATGAAAAATGGGTCTGTCATCTCATCAGATGAATAGTAATAACATAATACAATTTCAAGAGCCTACAATGATTTCAAATGCCTCTATGAAAAAAGTCTGGAAACTTATTGAAGGCACCTCGTAATTACTTAAATTGCCAATTTAATATTAAAAACGTTATTTAATTATAAATCTTTCTACGGGACAAAACTGTTTTCTTGCTGTGAAATTATCAGTCAGTTAACTGCCATACGTAATACACGCTTTGGCGATCATGTCTCGAAAGAGACATGACTGACTGGGCAGAATATAATCCCGCAGTAGGTTGTCATTGCTTTCTGCGGTAGACTGGTTGCCGACCAAGGCTATAGAACCCAATCTGTCCTGTTATTTGACTCATGGCTAGAGAAAAAAAGAGATGTATTATATTATTAAGTAGTAATTAGTAGGGGGTCAGTTTATTACTTCATAATAATAGAAAAACGATCCCCCACTTTATGACCAGTAGAAGTCTTAATCATTATTTCAATTATTATATTCAGTCAGTCAGTTAAGTGCCTTTCCTGATACACAGATATTTAAATGCAATCTCAGCTCTCATCCCGTGTCTTTTTGAAATTCATGTTCTTTAACTATTCTCACTGCTTAATAACTTTTTCCTCATCGTCTTTCACAACCTATTTCGAAAGAGACATAACTGGCCGTTCAGAATATTTTCCCGCAGTAGGTTCCCCTTACTTTCTGCGGTAAACAGATTGGTTTCTATCGTCTTGAATGGCAATCTATCCTTATATTTAACCCATAACTGGAGGAAGAAGAGCTGGATTAATACCCTTCCCAATGTTATTTACAACGAATTCGACTGGAATTCGAACTCGGCTCTTCAGTTTCTAGTTCCGAGCCTACATCCACTGAACCACAACACACATCCATATTGCAAAACGATGCGATGCTAGAAAGGTTATTTTTTTTATTCTAAAATGCATTTTATATTTTTCAAAACCTACACGTGCATATTAGAATATAATATTTCAAATTGATCTGGCATCCTTAAAGATGGCTACTTATGGAATGTTTACAAGGCGCTGTTCTTTGGAGAAGCTCTTAAAGCACAAGCAAAACTCTGTGTAAATGAATTTGGTAGAGCAGAATAAACCTAGAAAGCTTTCTTTCCTGAGTAACATTCTTTAAGACTTAAGAACAGAGGCCAAACTTTTTAAAGTCTTACTTTTCTTACAAGTGCCATTCACTCCACGAGCATCTCGCGAGATTTCAAACGCTTTTCTATACGTCAAAATAGATCTATCTGTCGACCATGAAACAGTTCTTTACATCTGTTTTCGTTGTTTTTCCCCACTTATCATTCTCTCTACAGATTCACTTTCATTTTTATTGTTTGTGCAGGTTTAATCCTTTTTGTTTTAGTGATGCCTTCAATAGCCGTTTGAACGAAGACTGTAACAATTCGACAGGAGGCAAGCAAAAAGAAAATGAAGCGGGATAAAAAAGAAGACAATCTCCGACATTTTTTTTTCTGACATTTTTATTCGCTTTTGAAAGCCTCGTGGACTTGAGATAGGAAAATCCTGGTTCTCGGATCATGGCAACATCGGTAACTCAGCGGCGTAACTTTTGCTTATGACAGCACAACATTTCTGGGTGAAGGGCGTTACGAAAAGTTGACGCCGGGTTTTGTCTTTTTAAAAAATCATCTCAAGGGCATGAGGATGGTACTGGGCATCTCTATGCTGAAAGTAGTATTCATAAAATACTGTTTACGAGAATAAATGAAAAAAAACTAATGTTATCCAACGAATGCCTATAATCTCAGTCTTCCATTAACCAACTGACTTCAAATGTAACAATTCTCTTTCTGTGTAGACATAACGAAAAGAAATTATTTTATTTTGTTCTTTTATGTGCCGTGTCCTTTAAGGACGTGGTTGATCATCCTATCCGTTTTAAATCTAATCAATATTTATCGTTTGATTATCTGTTATACTCCCTGTTATCCATTTACACAATCTGGATGAGTATCGATCCTGGGTGTGACAGTAAACTGCATCCGGTAGCAAGGCCTCTGATTGGGGGGTTGTGAGGTGCATGAACCACCTCTTAATTACAGTTATAAATGCAATGTCGATCGTTAGTTTCTTCTATCAATTCTTGTTCTTTTAGTGTTTCCTTTCCTTAAAAATGTTTTTCTTTTTCTCATATTCTCTTATATTCAACTTGCGTTTTTGTTGGCTTTTTTTTAAAAAAAAATCATTTCATGCTAAGCAAGAGAATAAAACCACTAAGATGTAAAGGATTATCGAATGTTGACAAATATGAGAAACACACAGAAAGAAAACAATAAAAGAACAGGAATTAAGAAGTTTGACATTGCAGTAAAATTTTTGAAGATTAAAGTTGGCTGGAAAACAAGAATCAAGGAAGGAGTTTCACAAGAAAAAATGTGATAGAAGAAACTATTACCATAGAACTTACGGTTATATCTAGTAATTTCAAGTTTAAAATAACGAGCTATTACCGCTAATCTGGTACTAGACTTAAATTCATAAATTCTAAGTATTAAAGAGGAAAAATTATCAGTACAATTACCTTAAAAATATTTATAATCTATGTCGTGGCGAAGAGAAATGGACTGAAACTGAGAGGCCATTTGAAAACCAATAACATTGCAGATTCTTCTTTGGATTTTATCAAGAATGTATAAATATATTGCAGGATCAGCCAGACCATATGTGGCATTAAAATTAAAAGCAAGAACGAATGATAGATTTATAAATATGTTTCCTTTTTGGATAAAATTGTTAAAAAAATCAAAAGCAACAAAAAGATGTATGCATTAAAAAACAAAAAATAATATAATTCGACATCTTGAATTTCGGAATTCAATAAAGATTCTGCTCTTGGCATTGAATCTGACACGAATAATTCCGTTTTTCAGGAGTCTCCTGGTTCCTGAAAGTCCGAATAGAAAATACAATTCAGAAAACTAATCGTGATTTTACTCTTCATCCCAAGATTTTTCGCTACCCAAACAAGTCTGACAAGAAAAGTGCTAAACCAAGTAAATATTTGTAGTGTTTTCGGCTATAATTACTTTCTATTATAAACATTATTGGGATTTACATGATATAGAAGAAAAGTGTCAGTTCACTCAATTACCTTATGTTCTTAATGGTTTGATGCACTCAGTGGTCAAGAATGTTTATATGAAACAGCGCATTAATAAATCTACTTAAACATTTATTTAATTGAAGGCTCTTCTTTGATAAGAGCCTCGGCTCTAAAGACACATTTGCCATTAAAATTAGAGAATTATGAAAGTATTCACTTATCTGTTATTAATGCCGGATGTATAACGGGGTCGTTTATTTTGGAGGTTTTCCAGATGATCTTGGGTCAGATACAAAGAACCTCCATTAATCCAAACAAATTTAAGAGAACGGCCTACGAGAAAAAAGGTACAAAATATGAGTAAGAAAGCTGTTCATATTCTTATGTGCCAAAAACTTCCCTAACGCGTTTGTTAAATTTTCGAATAACAGAATCCTCCCTAGTTTATAAATCTTTAAATCTTCATTGACAGTTATTTTTATTGTAAAGACAACTGAAATTCATAGGATCCATTATGTAGAAAGAAGCTGTTTTAATGTGTTTGTGTAAATAGTCAGCAGAAAATGGTTTAGGAGAGTCGATTTTCTAAGCTTAGGTTTGGCACAAGGACCAAAGTATGGGTACCCAGTAAGAATCGAAATCACTAGTTGTAGTAGGTTCTAGCAAGGCAAGCTTGCTACCAACTATTACACCATTTCAATGTGCCCAAATGTTTTTAAGCATAGCTTAGATGTGGCACAAGTGACGATCGAACTCACTACTCAATTATTAGATACAGAGTTCAAATCATTAAAAATATTTAGATGCAAAATTTAATCTACAAACTGGCAATGTCTCCTCAAATATAGAAACCAAATTCAACTTTAAAGTATAATCACAGGTCTACATTGAAGCTAGAAAACCTTAAAAAATTTAACAAACTGGCTAACCATGGATGAAAATTGAAAGAAAAAAACAGCAAAGACCCTAATATAACATGGAGTATATTGAAAAGAGCAAAAGCTTAAAACGGATGTCTGCAGATTGTTCCAAAAAGAAAAGTTTACCATAATATTATTTCCAGAACAAAAATAAATTACTAACTGGAAGATACGACGTGACGTCTGGAAACATTGTTTTTAACGGATGCTTGTATAGAAGTAGAATGTTTTTAATAACACTGTATAATATAGCAGGTCGAAATACGAATATCCGTTAAAATATTCTTTAAGCAAATAAATCATATATATGTCAGAGTTAACCCATTTCGAAAAAGACTTCGTAAAATTTCATTTATATATATATATTTTTTTTTAATCATATCACCCCGAGCAAGGCGGTAACGCCACTGATGTGCAGGGGGCTATGCAAGAGTGAAAAGATTGGAGAAGAGAAAGCTGGAAATCACATCCTAAACAGGGAAAAAGGGATGAGCTTCTACAGCTGTTCAATAGACGTGGGTGGAGTGTGAACCGGGCGATAGTTTAGTCTATCTACTCCAATTGAAAAAAAAAAATAAATAAAAAGAAAAAAAGAAAAGTGGAAAAATTGGAAAAGAGAAAGCCGGAAACCACATCCTAAACAGGGAACAAGGGATGAGCCTCTACAGCTGTTCAATAGACGTTGGTGGAGTGTGAACCGGGTGATATATATATTATATATATATATATATATATACTACCGGCCATAATTATTAGGCCACACCACTTAAAACAAAATGATGTATTTCATACTATTTTTAGTAATTATTGCCAAGTGGATAATTCTAAATGAAAATAAAAATGGTTCTTGTGTAATAATACAGAATAACATGTGCATCAAATGAATTTATAAATATTTAATAATTACATATATTGCATTTTGTTCAATGAAGGAATGAAGAAAATTTAGGGTGATTCGGACAAGTTCATCTTTGCTTCCTTGTCTTTTAAAATTTTGCAAAGTATTAATAACAAAAACATTCTATTTAGAATCATTCACATGGCAATAAATACCAAAAATAGTATGAAATACATCATTTCTTTAAAAAAAAAAACTGGGGTGACCGAATAGTTAGGGCGGTTGTGTTCGTTTGTGATGCATAGACATTATATCACGAAATTAAGAAATGCATAGATGCAATAATATTTATTCATGTGCATCAAATGAACTGTTTTGGTGTCCAGTTTTTGTACTCTTTTCCCCATGCTAGTCTCTTCTTCGAATTGGCTGGCCAAAGCAAAGGCTTCTTGGCTGCCTTGTAAAGTTTTGCAAAGTAATAATAACAAAAGAACAATTCTATTTTCATTTAGAATTATCCATTCGGCAATAAATACTGAAAATAGTATGAAATATATAATTTCTTATAAAGAAAACTGCGGTGGCCGTATAATTATGGCCTGTAGTATATATATATATACTAGCAGTATAGCCCGGCGTTGCTCGGGTGTAATGAAAGCTATAAAACTAATCCATGGTCCTGGAGCTCACACTCAGCCTAAAGAATATTTGTTTGAAGTTTGGTGCGAACTGGATAAAAATTGTGGATTTGTATAAAGGACATACAGACATATAAACAGACACAAACATCTTGCCTTTTATATATATATATGTATATATATATATATATATATATATATATATTATCGATTTTCTGCACTATTGTAAAAATTGCAACCTTGAAACTTCTGAATATCGTTTCTTATGTCTTTGTCTATGAGTGTATCAAATTTGATTAAAATCGGACCACTCCTTCTTTCACCCGATTTTTTCGATTTTCGATTTTCCATATTTATCGAGGGTAACTCGACACAAAACCTAGCTAATAACACTTGCAGACGCTTATATTACAACTGTGTAAATTTTCAAGAAAATCGGTTCAGCTGTTTCGGAGTCTATAGGTTACGAACACACACACAAAGTTCCGTTTATAAATAAGTTTATATATATATATATTGTCATCTTCAGACAGGTCTGTTTCGCTGTATCACATCTCATCAGTACAGTTAGACTCCGATTGCTACCTATCCCAGGCTTGAAACCCGACCGAATTGGCGTCAGTCGGCGACTCTACCCTTGAGAAATGGGGCGTTCGGTGAAAGAAGGCAGTCTTTTTAGCGCATATCATATTACGCGACCAATAGCTAGAGTGCTCAAATTTATTTTTACTGAATGAGCGATGCGTACACGCTAGAGTAGCTACTATTTTTCAAAGTCTACCTTTCTTCCAAAGTTCTCAATCAGCGTGTGAGAGCGTAAATATATATATATATATATATATATATAGTGTTAAGTTGTGATGATGCTTAGTGCCAAGATTGCTGATTTTTCATTTGTTTACAGGTGGAGAAGAATTTTACGCAAGCAGGATTTCTGTGATAAAGTGCTTGATATCGAGGTGTAGGTAAAACGTTAATAGAATTAATGTGGAAAAGTTTGTCACTTAACTAAGCAGAGTTATACCGACTTTTATGAAGGCTTTATTATATCTTCACTTTAGGGATTTTGTCTCTTCTCTCTCTCTCCCTCCCTCCCTCCCCCTCTCACTCTCTTTAATACACACACACACACACACACACACACACATATATATATATATATATATATATATATATATATAAAGTGCAGATGAATAAATATATATACTATCCCACGTGTATACCACGACTCGGAGTGTCATGCACCGTACAATCATCAGGTACTTATTATGCACTGAGAGTTTTTATTTTTCGTTTTAATGCTAAGTATTACTTTACAATTTCATATTTAAGTATTAGTTCAAACTAAATTAAATTATAGAATAAAATCTTAACATATATAATCCCAATATTATAACCTCTAACTACCATGAACAACGCGAGAACCAAAATTTCAAATCCCGAAACACAGTCAGTTCATAATAAGCACCTGATGATTGCACAGAGCGTGAAAACCAGAGTCGTGCTATAGACGTTAGATAATATGCATATTTATTAATATACAGGCGAAAGAATATCACGTGCAAGATAATATACAAATGACTTTGTGTCTAATTTTATCCAGAAGTGTATTATTTGATAAAAAAAAGTGCAAATCTTGCACATATACAAATCAACCATCCGTCCATGTATAGAATACTGCTGTCATATATGGTCAGGCGCCCCTGCTGCTCATTTTAGTGTTTTTAACAGGCTCCAAAGGAGAATCTGTAATGTGATAGGTCCCGACTTTGGCGGCTCGACTCTAGTCACTGGTGGGATGTGGCTTCCCTCTGTCTATTCTATAAATATTTTCATGTCTTCTGCTCCGACGAACTTAAGTCACTGGTGCCCCTGCCACAAGAATTTACACGTGCAACCAGACTGGCAACAAGATCCCACTCTTTTACAGTTAAATCAACCAAATGCAGCCAACAATTCTACTCAACAGCTTCTTTTCTCGCACTTCCCGCCTGTTAAACACCCTGCCATAATATTGTTTCCTGATGGCTACAACCTCGAGGAATTTAAATGCAATGTTAATACCAACCTCTTATCCACTTGACTCCAGTTCTTTCTACATCAAACTGTATATCTTGTTCTTTTCTTTTCTCTCTCCCTTCGCAACTGTCTTCACACCTGTGTCTTCATCCTTCTCTTGCCCTTTCTCTGACACCCCCTGTAACTGGTTCGTCTTTTTCTTCACTCATCTGCTGCCTAAACTTTTACTCTTTTATATAGCCCCCTGCGCATCAGTGGCGGTCCCGCCTTGCTTGGGGTGAGACGATTAAAAATTATTGGCCAAATTAAAAGGAAAATAAATGTTTTTAAATGTCAAGCATGCAAACCCGGATGATGGGTGGAGTTGTGTTGACAACTGTTCTCAAATTCACGAGTTTGTTTACATTTCAATAGATA
This sequence comes from Ascarosepion bandense, assembly GCA_037127315.1. Lineage (NCBI taxonomy): Eukaryota > Metazoa > Mollusca > Cephalopoda > Sepiida > Sepiidae > Ascarosepion > Ascarosepion bandense. The sequence goes on from JBBBDQ010001947.1 coordinate 1,631,956, forward strand.
TTGTTTTTGGAAAATAAAGAATACAGAGCCAGCTTCGCATTAAAGGACTATGGGATGTTTTGATAAACAACGTATTCAAAGTAAGAGAATATAAATCATTTGAAATTAACAAACAATATGCGTGGAAAAAGATGACGTGGTCAAGCGTGGCTAGGCTAGATATAAGAACGGCGTTCCAGAAAGGGAGAAGAGATGGCGAGATCGTGGGAAGATCAGAGGAGAGCCAGCCAAAAAACCGTGACAGCTCCAACCAGTCAACTCTCCTCGTATGCGTGCGTGCCCTCTCTCCGACCACCCTCTATTCCACGACAATTCACTGAAGAAAATGAATAAAAGTATAATTGTATATATTTAATGCAGGTTTCATTGAATAATATAGACACGTTCTGTCTATTAATTTTGTGTAGGATCCGTTCATACCGTCTGATATACTTGATGGTGATATCGTTGAAAGACAACAAAAAATCACAGTAATTGTTGATTTTTTTATCGGGTCTAAGCTTTCGGCTCACGTAAGCCATTATCAAAGAGTAAATATTAATACACAGTGTGGAGGGGTTTTTATTAATGGGTTTTTGATACGGTGAGATAGTAAATTTATTGTTGTCAGTGTTCATTAATATATCAAGAAAAGGAATTTTGTTATCATTGCTAAGTTCATAAGTGAATTTTAAAACTGAGTTATTTTGAAACTGTTTTTGAAGTTGTAAGATTTCGTCGGTATTTTTAATTAATAGTAGGATATCATCAGCATATCTTAGATATATTGATGGTTTTTTAAATTTTGCAAAGGTAGTATTTTCAAGGTTAGACATGTAGAAATTACTAAAAGTCGGACCAAGCACTGAACCCATGGAGACTCCGTCCCGTTGTATATATATAGTGTTGTTTGGATCAATAAAAGGCACTTCAGTAGTACAAGCTAGTAGAATTTTTCTCAAGATGTTGGGATTAATTTTGAGTGGCGGTAATGAAGGATTATTGTAAACGTTTCTTATAATTATATCAATAGTTTCACTGACGGGTACATTAGTAAAAAGGTTTTCAACATCAAGTGAAGCTATGATTTCATTGTTAGGTTTTTCACTCTTGAGGATTTGGATTGCCTCTAGGGTTGACTTAATGCTGTATTTACTCGGAAGGTAGGGTGTGATAAAGTGGTTAATATGTTTAGTTATATATTTATGTACGTGTTCTTTGATTATCTTGGTTCCCAGTTTCTTCTTTGTCGAATACAACACTTTATCAAACAGTAAAAACACATTCATTGAAGCCTTTCAACAATGACTGTAAGGGATAGCTCATTTAACTAGAAAGGTGATTAATGTTATAATCAAGAATTTGACTTTACACACTACCTCAAACAAAAGGTTAGAAAGGAACCTGCCATTAATACAAGAAAGAGCAAGAACAATGAACTTTTGAAGTTTAATTTGCTGACAATCTGTTTTAAGAGAAAGAGTTTATAAATTTCAACTGATAGTAACTCTAGTTGGTCAATGGATGCTGAATGTTTCTTTCTTGAAAACTTATAATCTCACCATTGCCATATTTATAGCCTTTATTTGTACCTCCGTTCTTGAAATTTTAATGTTGCTAAAAACTGTGGTCCCATATGTCACAATGGAGTCTACATCAAAGGATTAAAGGAAGAGGAGGAGGTAACCATTTTCTTAGATCAATGATTAAAATGTCTTCAAGCAAATGAGTTCCTTACCTCTTAAAGAAGACAATCTTCCATCAGACCCTATAGATTGGTGCGACAGAATAAAAAACAAAGAGCTTTATGAAATAACGAAAACCGCATTAATTAAAGACTTCCAACAGCAGCAACAACAAAATTTGATAGCAAGTGAGAATAATGATATAGTCATGATGTTGATTTCCACCCTGTCTTAAATAAAGGTTAGGAAGGGAACTCCCATATGGATGTCTTACATGACGTCCTTGTGGTGCAGTGGATAGGATTTGCGTTGCAGGGCAGTGGATATCGGCTCGGAACGAGAAAGCGGTAAGCCAAGTTCAAATTCAAGTTGAATTCCGTGCATTCACTTACACGCAAATAATACCCTTGGGAAAGAGATTAGTCCGCCTCTTCCCTCCAGTTATGGGTTAGATAACAGGTCATATTGGGTTCTATAGTCTTGGCTGGCAACCAGTCGACCACAGAACGTAATGGCACCCTACTGGGAGATAATCTGCCCAGTCATTCGTGTCTCTTTCGAGACATGATCGCCCAAGCGTGTATCACGTATGACACTTAACTGACTGACTGAATGTAATAGTTGGAGACATGATTACGGCTTCTAGTGGTCATAAACTGGGGGATCGGTTTTCTATTGTTATGAAGTAATAAAATGATCCCCCACTAATTACTTCTTAATAATATGATACATGTGTTCGCCCTCTAGCTATGATTTAAATAACATGACAGATTGGGTTTTTTAGCTAACCAATCTACCTCAGAAAGCAATGGTAACCTACTGCGAGATAATCTTCTGCCCAGTCAGTTATGTCTGTTTCGAGACATGATCGCCCAAGCGTGTATCACGTATGGCACTTAACTGACTGACTGATTGAAACTATCAAATATATAAAACGATTTTCGTAGATCAACAATTAAAAATGTCTTCAAGCAAATGAATTCTTTAGGTATTAAAGAAGACAATCATTTATCAAACCCTATAGATTCGTGCGGCTGAATAAAAAACAAAAAGCGTTACCAAATAACATAAAACAGGTAAGTTAAACTGTTCTAACGGCAGCAGCAGAAATAAAGATAGATAACACATGTAAATGGAAAAGAAAATAATGATATATTCAAGGTGTTAACGTTCCACACAACCTTAAATAAAAGTTAGTAAGGAAACTGCCATGAATCTTAGAAAGAGCAATAGTAGTGCACTTGTGAAGTCAAATTTTCTCACAATCTGTTTTCAGAAATAGCTCGCAAATATTTCAATCGTCAGTAACACTAACTTTTCTAACACTGAATATCTAAATCTTCCTGTATGGACACGGTTAATTTCATCATTAACATGGTTTCCGCTTCCAATCCCCAGATTACCAGAGCCTGGGGTTTGATCTAGCACCCCTTCAACACAGCACCCCCTTCTGATCTAGCTGCAACAGCCCGGTAGCTAAAAATTGTCTGGTTGCATTCAATACCATGAATGTTCTACTGTGTTGAAGGGGTGCACTGACAGGAAATCTGCTTGCCTATAGCGCTGATTTGTACGTAAGCCCAAACCAAACCTCAAATTAAATTCTTGCATACGATCTATCATTGAAGATACTAGAAATACAGTCAGATCCCTGTACTGATCCAGTCAATGCCTGAATCCTTACGCTATTCTCTACCTTTAAAAGGGTCACATATGTCCCTAAATGGATTTACTGCTGTCATCTATGGAAAGGAGCAAACCTGTTTTCAGTTTTCAGTCCCGATACTGTCCAAAAGTGTTTAAATTTCTTTGTGGACGGTGATTTATTTTCAACTCTTCAACCAATTTTTCCCAGAAGAAAAGTTGAATGCCTATTGTTATTCTATCTCTGTATCCACGGAAAGTGTTCAGCGTTTCACTAGTTCTAACTTTCATGGCCAATATTCAAATGCCACACGCATTATAGCGAACCGCCCTCTTTTCTTTCATTTCCTTCTTGTCGAGATGTAAGTTCCACTCGAACAGCTTTGCGTCAAAAACCACTAGTTTGATGAACTGGTAACAGGATGAGTCCCCGATCGCTTTAATCTCAGTTTTTTCAGATCTTGGATTAATAGTTATTTTCCCCAAATAAGCTCTGCCCTTATATCTGAAATCTTCTTCCAAGACTGCCTTTTGGGCTTTATACAGAGTGAAACTTACTGTAAAATATATAATATATATATATGTAAAAAAACTTTTGTTAAAAATATTTTCGTTAATTACCCCAAAAATGATCACTTGAAGATGGAGTCGCTGTTAAAATATGATTCTAAAATATGAAAGATTTTGTGTCCTAAAAATTGTTAAATTAATTGTATTACATTAATAATTACCTATACTTTTTTTTATTGAAGACTGTAAAAGTTAAGGGACTGTAAATTTTTTATGGTGCCTTCCTCACATTATATATATATATATATTTGTATATATAATGTGAGGAAATACAATAAGAATTATACTGTTCTTTAACGTTTATTTTTAATTTAACAGTGTTCAATACAAAAGTAGAGCTGAATATTATAGTAATACAACTAATTTTACATTTTCACGACAGAGAATTTCTCATCAGACGCTTACAGTTCGAAGCAGCCATGCCACATACAGAATGTCGAATTATTCTATCGTATTCCAGGAGCCAATTTCAGAAAGCTTTCCGAAAACAATACATTGTGGAACATTGATGTTTCTCCAAACATTGAAATCTTAATCTCTTCATATTTAAGGTCTATCGTTATATATATATATATATATATATATATATATATATATATATATCCGAGTGAGTATAGAATCAGGAGAGAAAAAGAAAACATTCTTTCCGTCCAAAACATTAATTTAAAACAGTGCTCGATATATGATGTATAGAGCTGTGAATATTTATTATAAATTATGTTTTAGAACATGTACATAATTTCTTCTATATATGTCCTCTTCTCTACAATCATATGGTTGTTTCAGAGTTTGGAACCCAAACACATCATCGGGAGAAATAAAGGTTTGGAATCATCCTCTGTTTATATTTGGTTCGTTGTTGTCGTGGTGGTTGGTTGGGTTATTGGTAATTAAGTTAATGTGTCTCTCGTTTTGATCGTTTGACCCTCGAAGAATCTGGTGTGTAAGTGCGAAATTGTTGATTAATGGTATTATCTGTTAGAATGTACGTCCTATCAGTCGGGTATATCTTCCGGTTATAATTTCTAAGAGGGATTCGTGTTGAGTTGACATTTTTATGGTTGGCTATCGTTTAATTGATTAATGTCTGCTGTTAGTGGACCTAATTCATGTATTACCTTTGATCATGTGTCTAAGTTTTCACTTTGGGGTTTCTTAGATAGACGTGGTAGGGGTGGGGTGTTTTTTCTTTAGAATTTTGGTTTTTTCGGTATGGAATATTTTTTTATATTATAGGTTTTTTTTTTAAATATGGTTTTTTATATATTTTATAGTCAAGTTTGGAGCATTATTGCATTTAGGCAAAGGCATTTCAAGAAATCTAAATTTGTATTCTTTAGGAAGTAAATGAAAATTAGTGTTTTATCAGTTTTTTGTATAAAGTTGTATGTTTAATCTTAATTTTAAGTTTAGAGGGTCGTTTTTTTTCTTTTAATTTTTTTATATTCTTTTTTCTATAAATTATCGTTTGGAATTCTATTTATTTCTTTTAAGTTTTTAAATATTTTATTTATTTAGATATTTTTGCGGGCTTTAGTTCTTGCTTTAAGGATTTATTACATCGATTTTTTTCTATAGCATTTTTTATCTTTTATAATAATAAAAATATCTATTGAAATTTCCATTACTTTTTAGTGTGATTTTATGTTTAGATCTTACGTGTGCTTACAGTTTATTTTTGTGTGTGATATAATTATTCTGAAGTAGTATATTTAATCTTGATTTTGAATATATGAATTTTGATTTTTTTTTCGAGTTTGAGAGCTATTTGTTTAATTTTGATTTTTCAAGTACGGAATATTTTTGTATTTAAGTAAGGTTATTGTGTTAAGTAAGGTTATTGGTGTAGGCTTTAGTGATAGACCTTGCTTTAAGGATATATTGGATCGATTTTTTCTATAGCATTTTTTATCTTTTATAATGAAAATATCTAATCAAACTCTTAGTATTTCTTAGCATTATTGCAGGGTTAGGTCCCTAATGTGCTTGCAGTTTATTGTGGTTTCGTGTCTCTGATTTAAGAGCTTGTTACTATTTATATATTTAAGGATTTCTATTTTTTCTTGAAGGCAAAGAAAGCATCGTTTAACCCTACAATCCTGCTAAGAAATACTAAGAGTTTGATTAGATATTCTCATTATAAAAGATAAAAAATGCTATAGAAAAATCGATCCAATAAATCCTTAAAGCAAGGTCTATCACTAAAGCCTACACCAATAACCTTACTTAACACAATAACCTTACTTAAATACAAAAATATTCCGTACTTGAAAAATCAAAATTAAACAAATAGCTCTCAAACTCGAAAAAAAAATCAAAATTCATATATTCAAAATCAAGATTAAATATACTACTTCAGAATAATTATATCACACACAAAAATAAACTGTAAGCACACGTAAGATCTAAACATAAAATCACACTAAAAAGTAATGGAAATTTCAATAGATATTTTTATGATTATAAAAGATAAAAAATGCTATAGAAAAAATCGATGTAATAAATCCTTAAAGCAAGAACTAATGCCCGCAAAAATATCTAAATAAATAAAATATTTAAAAAATTAAAAGAAATAAATAGAATTCCAAACGATAATTTATAGAAAACGAATATAAAAAAATTAAAAGAAAAGAACCGACCCTCTAAACTTGAAATTAAGATTAAACATACAACTTTATACAAAAAACTTTAAAACACTTATTTGCATTTACTTCCTAAAGAATACAAATTTAGATTTCTTGAAATGCCTTTGCTTAAATGCAATTATACTCCAAACTTGACTATAAAATATATAAAAAAAACATATATAAAAAAAAAAGACCCCTATAATATAAAAAAATATTCCATACCGAAAAAAACAAAATTCCAAAGAAAAACACCCCACCCCTACCACGTCTATCTAAGAAACCCCAAAGTGAATACCTAGACACATGATCAAAGGTAATACATGAATTAAGTCCACTAACAGCAGACATTAATCAATTAAACGATAGCCAACCATAAAAATGTCAACTCAACACGAATCCCTCTTAGAAATTATAACCGGAAGATATACCCGACTGATAGGACGTACATTCCAACAGATAATACCATTAATCAACAATTTCGCACTTACACACCAGATTCTTCGAGGGTCGAACGATCAAAACGAGAGACACATTAACTTAATTACCAATAACCCCAACCAACCCCCACGACAACAACGAACCAAATATAATCAGAGGATGATTCCAAACATTTATTTCTCCCGATGATGTGTTTGGGTCCCAAACACTGAAACAGCCATATGATTGTATAAAAGAGGACATATATAGAAGAAATTATGTACATGTTCTAAAACATAATTTATAATATGTATATATATGTAAGAAAAATTAATGCAGACAGGTTATTTCATGGTAACTCGGATGTAAAGGTCTACTTCAGGTGAGCCATAATCAGCATCCGTCTTTATTGTACAAAAGTTTTATTCGTGTAAAATCTTTTGTACATTAAAGACGGTAGCTGATGATGGTTCGCCTGACATAGGTCTATGCTTCCAATTTTCCATGAAATAACCTGTCTGCCTTAATTTTTCTTATATTTGCTCTATATGTATTTATATACATATATATATTTACAGATCTTTTAGAGAGTTATACCAGCACTGTATGTACAGTATACTCCTTTGGGTTCTTCTATATTTACACCGCATGCTGATATATATATATATATATATATATATATATATATATATATATATATATGTATATATATATCCACTTATTCTTCCTGTTACTTTCATAAAACAACCTCATTGGAGAACCTCCTAGCTTGAGTGGTTCTTAGGCCTTTTATTGGGTGAAGATTTAGTTAACATCTATATTATCGTAACCAGCTGCAAAACCTTTACAAATAAGAAAAAGTTGATTCAATGAACATGCATGACCTCTGTGGAACTATCATATTAACTATCATATTTATATTAAAATTACGAATTTCAAACATCTAGCCATATTTATTAGAAATAACATCGGGCCGTCGAAACAAAATCTATATCAGACCTGCATTATTTACCAATTGAGATACTCCCATAGGTAACTATGTCTCCGACGAAACAAGACCACGTATAATTATGCACGCATCACCACCCACCATTTAAGCGGTCTGACTCTATAACTCCCCGGATAGTTCAATTTCCAAGCACAATATATTCGTCGAGAACACAAATTTGATACATACACTAAACTACAAAAGGCGTTTAAAAGTGATGAAAACCATTACTAAACACCTCCTCCACCCCAAAACAAGAACTCAACAGTTATGAACACGGTCATAACATTCTGGCCGTATTTGGGAAGTAAAAATAAATTTACATTGAGTAATGCTTATCTTTTTCTTCTTCCATGTGCCAGGTCCTTTCAGGACGTAGGCGATCATTGCCCTCCACATCCTCCTATCCCTTGTAGTTCCTAACACCTTTTCTCTTTTTATTTCTCCGAAACCATGCTCTGTCATTCACTTATTTAATTCCATCAAATATATCACGCATTGCTTTTCCTCGTCTCTCTTTTTCTCTATCAGTCCTGTGAGTATCAAAATCTCTAAGCACTCCTCCCTCATTACGTGTCCCAGAAAATTCAACTGTCGCTTCCTGATGTTATGTATACATTTTCTTTTCGTGTCCATATTCTTCAAAACCTCGTCATCGCTTCCATGATCAGTCCTTAGTATTCTCAGCATCTTTCTGTAGAACCACATTTCAGTTGGCTCAAGCCTTTCCTTGTCCAGCATTCGCTGCCTGAATGAAGAATAGATATCAAATAACATTCCAGTACACTTTTCTTTGTTTCCAAAAAAAATTCCTGTCTCCTAATACTTTGCTTAGCTTTTTGGATGGGTTCTTGGCCAAGCAAATGCATCTTCGGATCTCAGTGTTGCATTTTCCGTCGTCTGTCAGAACTTTTCCCAGATATTTAAATTTCTCTACCTGTTTGGTCCTGGAGCTGAAACTAAAGAATATTTGTGTGAAGTTTGGTGAAAATCGGATAAAAATTGTGGATTTGTATAAAGGACATACAGTCATATAAACAGACACACACACAAACATCTTGCCATTTATATATATATATATATTATCGATTTTCTGCACTATTGTAAGAACTACAACCTTGAAAATTCTGAATATCATTTCTTATGTCTTTGTATATGAGTGTATCAAATTTGATTAAAATCGGACCACTCCTTCTATAACCCGATGTTTTCAATTATCGATTTTCGATATTTATCGGGGGTACCTCAACAGAAACCCTAGCTAAGAACACTCGCAGACGCTTATAGTACAACTGTGTAAATTTTCAATAAAATCGGTTCAGCCGTTTCGGAGTCTATAGGTAACAGACACACATACAGTCACACACACATACACACACAAAGACAAAGTTCCATTTTAAAATAAGTCTATATATATATATATATATATATATATATATATATATATTTGGAGAGTAACATATCTTTTAAGCATGTTTCGTTGAAAAATACAGACAACGAGGATTTTATTTATGTTTGATTTAATTTTTTAGTAATATTAATTACATGTTTCCTTTTTTTCTGACGTTAAGGAATGTAAAAATGTTTCGTAATTATTTTTTTCAAGAGTTTCATCCACTTCACAGGGAGAAATATTTCCAATGTTATTTTTCCCAATGTTTTGACTTAATTTATTTTGTGATTTTTAAACAGGAGTATTCTTTCAAAGCTCTCACATTTTATGAACGAATGTAAATCACTCGAGAATCTGTCTATTTTAAGAAAAAAGTTTTTAATATTTTGTTCTTACGTAATAAATAATGTAGGGTTGAAGGTAGGAAATAATTGTTTGATATAAAGTCCCTCTCTAATAGCGAGATGATTTTAGTTTTGTTATTTAAATTGTATTCTTGTATTATCGACTTATTTTTTTTAAGATTTCTTGTAATTCTGGTCTAAGTAATGATCTTGGTTTAATAAGTGACACATAGGACGTCCCTCGAAGAGGTGGTAGTGTATCCAATATAGGTAATTGATTTATGACAAGAATGTACAGTGATTTAGCTGGCATCGCTTGGGAAGATAAAACGTAATAATTACAGAATATTTTTACATTCTTTAACTTCAGCAAATAGAAAGCATGTGAGAATACTGGAGAAATTAAATAAAAAATTAATAAAAATCTTCCTAGTCGGTCGTTTTCTACAGATTACCGACTGACGCCAATTCGGTCGGGTTTCAATCCTGGATTAAAAGCAATCGGATGTCTAACCGTACTGATGAGCTGTAATACAGCAAAATAGATCTGTCTGCGGATGACTATATATATATATATATATATTCTAAACATATACTGTTAAATATAAGAGTCAACGAATGTCTATTATGTTTAATCATGAGCCGTTCTAAACGTCGCATTTTGGCTTTAATTTCAGTTGAAAATAATGACAAAAATTCTCCAACACACACACACACACACACACACACACACACACACACATATATATATATATATATATATATATATATATATATATAAAGCTTTCAATCAATTAGAATAAAAAAATTGCATTTTAGGGATTTTTTCGATTATTTTTACGGATTAAAGATGAAGGTAAAAAGACTACGATTGAGGAATGAATTTTTCTTCTCCGTGGTGATGAAAAATGAGAAAAAGATATGACAATGGGATTTAATATATAATTGATCTTTTGAGAGTTTTAAATCTGTCAGAAAGCAACATTCAACGCGCCGTCAAGGATTTGCTGAAAATAAAAGTGACTACCTTCATTTTAGATTTTGTGATAGATCATTTGTCATACTTTTCTTTTGCTATGAAATTGTAGTGTATACTTTCCGAACGATAACTCACCAAAAACCGTTTTATTTTTTAATACAATATGCCGTCAATTTGAGGTGGGAGCTGGGGATTCATATCAACTGACAGAATATGAACGCACGCTTATAACAACTTTTTATTTTTAATTCTGGACAAAAGTTTAAATATGTAGAAAGTGTTTTAACAGATGACGAGAAATGTGACACTGGAATGTGAAGGCGAACTTGAAAACAGATGATAATTTCCAAAAATGCAATCGAAACAATATGGCGTTCATTTTACTAGCTCTACCATCTCCCTGTTAACGGCAATCACTGTATTCATGAAGATTCAGATTAGAAAGGCGAAGCACAGGTTCTTGTAGTATTTGTTTCTTCTGGGAGTGTAGTTAGTAGACGAATTAATGACTGCTTGGATCCGTTCTCTCAGCCGCTCCACGTAGAACCCAGAACACTGCTTTACTCGGGACTCCGTTTCCTGCGCAAAGTAAAAAAAAAAAAACACTGTTTCACGAACACCGGTGTAACCTTCACGAATTGCCAACACCAAACTGTCTCCAAAACAGAAGTTGGCTCTTTTTATGAGTTTTTGGTCTCGAGCAAAAAAACCGTAATTTCTCGAATGTAAAAACCTCGCTTTCGCCAATGACGCAAGCGCCGTGTTATTTCAAAAACTGCCTTGCATGAGCTCGCTTTGCTGTTCCATGACGTCTACGAACGCATGTGCAGACAAACCGCCTTCTCTTGCTTCGGCGAGGTAAGTCTCCACCACATTTCTGCCTCGAGATATCAAGGGTTTGGCATTCCAGCCACTTTTTTCGGGTCTACACTGTTACGGGAGGGGACGAATATTTAGCCTAATTCAATCGTTCCTAATTAACCATGTAATAAAGGTCGGGTTGAAAGGATTTGCTTCCAGATCATTTTATGCCAAATCCCCAGAGCTCTATCGATGGGCCTACGCTATTTCTGATCTTCACCAACGACCTGCTAGATGTATGCAGATGACATAATTATTTACTCACCTTTTAGTAGCAAATCCGACAGATCCGTCAAAGTAAACCTGGCAACTACACTCGAACAAGACTTCCTGTTAGTGTTAAACTGGAACAACGGAAATAGCTCGAAAGTTTTCACCTTTCGAAAAGAAAATTCCTTTCATTCAAGCATATACAAACCTGTATTCAACTACTATTCGACGGTAATCGGGATCATCGAATCAGTGTGAACGACCCCTACGCATACAATGTGCTTCGCCAGGGCTACATACGTTTAAGAATTCAGTGTTTTCCTTCTCTTAGTCCGGTTGCCACCCAAGTTTATAGAAACCAGTCTGTTTTATTATTTACTCGCAGAAGAGATAAAGAATAGGGGTGAAGAATTACGTTGCATATCAATTCGACGAAAATTATGCTGGGGCCAAAATCTTATCTAAACTTATTTATAAATGGAACTATGTGTGTGTGTGTGTGTGTGTGTGTGTGTGTGTGTGTGTGTGTGCGTGCGCGCGTGTGTGTCTGTGTGTGTGTTTGTTACATATAGAATCCAAAACTGCTGAACCGATTTTCTTGAAAATTTACACAGTTGTACTATAAACATCTGCGAGTGTTCTTAGCTAGGTTTTGTATCGAGATACACCCGAAAAATATCGAAAATCGATAATCGAAAAAATCGGGTTATAGAAGGAGTGGTCCGATTTTAATCAAATTTGATGCACTCATAGACAAAGACATAAGAAACGATATTCAGAAGTTTCAAGGTTGCATTTCTTATAATAGTTTAGAAAATCGATATTATATATATATATAGTTAGTCGAATACTAGGAGTCAGCTTTCAGTGAAAGATTACCAAGTTCCTAACATTTTGGGTATGTTAAGTCGATTAGCAAACGACATAGCACGATTATAACCTTCAGAACAGGTATACAATATTTATTTTATTTGCTTCTCGGTGACGTAACTGTGTAGTGAAGGTGGTTGGGTCGGAGCGTCAGCCCCCACGCATATGTGGGACCCAGCCAATAGATCGCTCGCCGACTGTCTCTCTCTCTCGGTCTGTCTTCTGATATTAACTCCTGTCTGATTTCTTACTGGTAACTTGTCTCTTATATATCCGAGTTTCCTTAAGACTACGTTATCTTTTAGGCACGTTGTTTACAAAACAGTTTTGTGATTTCCTAGCTAATTTGCATATTTTTGCTATTTCGTAAATTATACTTTTGCGTGAAACTACGCACCAGGTCAGATGATAAAAAACAATTGGTTCTATACATTTCCCAATGAACATAAAAGAGTGTAATGAACTTGACTAGAATTTAAAAAAAAACATTAATCTTTAATACTGACAGAGAAGATTTCTTGATTGTCATCTGCGTATCCGATGCTAAACTCCACTAGGACAACATTCTACTTCTTTGGATCTCGTTTTTCACTAATATGAAGTAGAATGATTATAACGAATACATGTCTATATCTACTGAAAGTAATGTTGATACTTTGTGTCGTTCCAGAAAAACTTTCTTGTTAATTAATTCTTGCATATTCATAAGTCTTCGTTCGCTCGTATATTAAATGCTGCTGTCATATCTAATCCGATGAAACCTTCCCCTTATTGTTCTTTATTTACTTCTCACAAACATCATTCTCAGTACTTTTGCTATCATATCTGGTTTGGTACTCCTAATACATAAAATAATGTGAAAAAGTATTAGAACAAGAACTATTTCATCTTTATGAGGCATATTGACAGAAAATGAGCAATTTAATTAAAGTAATTTTATTTAATTTACTCAACAAATGCTTTAATAAGAAAAACACATGCTAAACAAAATTAAACTTATTTTGTAGCATGTGTTTTTCTTATTAAAGCATTTGTTGAGTAAATTAAATAAAATTACTTTAATTAAATTGCTCATTTCTCTCTCTCTCTCTATATATATATATAGTACTGTGCAAAAGAATTAGGACAAGAAATATTTTATCTTTTATGAGGCATATTAATAGAAAATAAGCGATTTAATTAAAGTAATTTTATTTGATTTACTCATCAAATGCTTTAACAACAAAAAATTCTTGCTACAAAATAAGTTTATTGTTTAGTATAATAGCCTTTTGCTTTGAAATAATTAAATATTTGCGACAATTTACCAATCGCACCAAATATATATATATATATATATATATATATATATACTGTGCAAAAGAATTAGGACAAAAACTATTTTATCTTCTATGAGGCATATTTACAGAAAATAAGCAATTTAATTAAAGTCATTTTTTTGATTTACTCAACAACTGATTTAAAAAGAAAAAATACTTCTTACAAAATAAATTTAATATTTCCCTTTGAAATAATAAAATCATTGTGACAATTTACCAATCGCACCTAGTATATACTAGCAGTATAGCCCGGCATTGCGCGGGTGTAATGAAAGCTTTAAAACTAATCCATGATCCTGGAGCTCAGACTCTTTGGACGTTGGCATGAAAGACTAAAAAGCAATAGTTCTTTCCAGTTAAAGCGAAACCGTAGACTGAAAGAAAAATGAATGGATGTAAGTCTAATTTTGATTTCCTGGTTATGATATCAAATTAGTTTTTTTTCGTTGTAAACTGAATTTTGAAGGCTAAATAAGTCCTCTGATTAAATGGTATCAAGGCTGAGACTAAGAACTACAATTATACCTACTTAGAGACAAAACCGAAGCAAAAACTAAAATAAAAGTGCTGAAAGAAAATAGACATACAGGCAGATAAACAGACGCACACACAAACGTCTTGACTTTTATATATATATATATATATATATATATATATATATTATTATTATTAATTTTCTGCACTATTGTAAAAAATGCAACCTTGAAACTTTTGAATATCGTTTCTTATGTCTTTGTCTATGAGTGTATCAAATTTGATTAAAATCGGACCACTCCTTCTATAACCTGATTTTTTCGATTATCTATTTTCGATATTTATTGATGAAACCTCGACACAAAACCTAGCTAAGAACACTTGCAGACGCTTATAGTACAACTGTCTAAATTTTCAAGAAAATCGGTTCAGCCGTTTCGGAGTCTATAAGTAATGGACTCACACACACACACACACACACACACAGACACACACACACACACAAAATTCCATGTATAAATAAGTTTATATATATATATATATATATATATATATATATATATATATATACAGTACTGTGCAAAAGTATTAGGACAAAAACTATTTTATCTTTTGTGAGGCATACTGACAGAAAATAAGCAATTTAATTAAAGTAATTTTATTTGATTTACTCAACAAATGCTTTAACAAATAATATTCTTACAAAATAAATTTAATATTTAGTATAATAGCCTTTCGCTTTGAAATAATAAAACAATTGCGACAATTTACCAATCGCACCTAATATATATATATATATATATATATATATATATATATATACAGTACTGTGCAAAAGTATTAGGACAAGAACTATTTCATCTTGTATGAGACATATTGACAGAAAATAAGCAATTTAATTATAGTAATTTTATTTGATTCACTCAACAAATACTTTAAAAAATATACTTCTCTACAAAATAAATTTAATATTTAGTATAATAGCTTTTATGCTTTGATCACAACCATCATTCTGTCAGACATTGACATCACAAGCTTCTTCAATGTATCTAATGGTATCTCCTGCCAAGCAGCTTGTATTCTTCCCAAAGTGTGTCTTGCGAATTAACATTAGATTTATCAATTCGAGAGGGCGAATAAGAAAAAAGTCAGTCATAACCAAGGATAATAAAATAATGAGTAGTTTTAAAATAACTTGTTTAACAGAAAATAGGAAAAATTAAATATAACTTCTTTTGAATACATTTCGTTTACATCTATGTTTAAATAAGCAATATTTATTAGCAATTTACTTAGCTTCTCACCCTGTATTTCCAATTTCAGTGAGGTTTTTAGGAAAATCACCTCTGTCCTAATACTTTTGCACACTACCGTTAGTGTGCAAAAGTGTTAGGACAGAGGTGATTTTAAACTTTATTTTGATGCCTCGTAAAATATAAAATATTTCTTGTCCTGATACCTTTTGTACAGTAGTGTATCTCGAGGCTTAAATTAAAAGAAGGGTCTGTAATGTAATCAATCCAAACATGGCATCTCGACTTTGTCGATTTATCACCGGTGTAACGTGACTTCTCTTCGACATTTCTACAAATATTTTCATCGGAATTATTCACATGAGCCTTTTCCTCTACTTTCTCGATTACATGAATTTAAGCTACTCGATTGGCATTGAGGTCTCCTTTTTTTGCTATTGAACTATTTAGATGCTAGTAGCTCCTATACTATTCTAATACCTTCTTTTCTCAGCTGTTTAATTTCCTTACGATTTATTGCTTCTTTGCCGCCTACAAAGATTTAACTACAATGTCAATTGCTACCTCCTGTCTTTCTGAAAGGTGTTCCTTTATTGTCGTGTATTCACTTCTGATCACTTACATCTTCTAATTAATTTTCACTCACTAGAACTCGTTGCATCCTTGTGACATTATCGCCTTCTTGGGGGTGAAACGCATAAAGAAATAGGTAAATTTCATTTGAAAAAAAAAAGAAAAATTGCTAGAATGCTTTGTTATATCAACTGTCATAGCAAGCGGTAAATTCTAGAATATTTCATTACAGAGGTAAAGAAGATTTCAGACAATCTGTTGTAGAGTGGCTGACACCCCTGCAGCACTCTTAAATATGAAATAACACATGGTCTGAAATATTCTATTTAAGTAAAGAATAGTAGCATGAGAGGCATAATATCCGTGTACCATTCGGATTGATTACTTCGGTCACTAAATCGATCCAACCCCCTCCTCTCTTTGTTGTAACTTTTGTCTTGTCTATAATTGTAACTATTTTACTGTTCTGGAATATACGTATAGCACCGGATATTGTGCTCAATAATACCGCAGCACACTTTCTCGTATCCTTCTCGGCGATACAACACAAAAGGGGTTCTGCAGAAGGATAGGCTCGGAACATGTAAGCAAGAAGGTAGTGTTAAAGAGAATCGAAAAAAATGACATTTTATTTAGATTCAGAAAGCAAATCTCTTGGGCACATAATGAGGAAATAAATCTTGGAAAATTTCCACATTGAAAAGAAAATGAACAAAAGGACACTGAAAGTAACCAGAAAGCTACAAAAAAATAAGACGTTGTGGAGAGCCATGATTGATGATTTAATAATTTACTGCTAATCAACTCTTTGCATTTTATTTAATGATAGAAATTAGTTCTGGTTCTAAGAAATTTTAGTTATAATACTTATCTACAGATACGATTTTTTATTAATTAATCCATGGCTGAGAGGAAAAAAGAAGTGAATTCATATCTTTATCAAGATTAGAACAGAGCATTCCGATTTCCATCCCCGAGTCGTCATCTATTATACCAACGGCATATACAAGCTTAAAGCATCCAGTATTATAAAACGGTCATACAGCTAGATACTAACTAGGGTCAGCGTTGCTTGTCTTCAGTGATCGGATGAGAACTGGTGCGATATGGGCCAAATCCTGGAACACTATAGAAGAATCTAGCCGTTACTGGATGATAATGATAAATCTTAAATGAGGCAACGTTTACCGGCGACATTTGCAATGTTAGCATCGAGACGGACAAAAGCTCGTAATAAACTTACTTTTTATAAAATTTTCAGCGCGAATAACTCTGTTTGGAACCCTACAGGCATATTCTGATTCACTCCGGCCATTTCCGTAGCCAGAGAATACGAACCAATTATTCATCAAGATTATGCAACATGTTCTTTTTTTTTAGCATTAACACGTTCAGTGCACACGGCTAAAGGATTCTGGTGGAATAATGTATTAGTGGTGACTGTATTTCCGTCAGCTATTTTGATTCGTACTCTTCTGCTTGTTTTTAGCCTGTCATGTCATCCTGATACTGATTTCCATTCATCTCACGTCCAGTGAATATGTATTTTGCCTCCACAACAAGTACGATGTAAAACTGACATATGCACCATTGAAGATTCATTAAAAAGAACGTTATAAATGGATTTTATGTCTTGAAGGTTGTTCTGCTCTCAGTCATCCGAAGAGGGAGAAAATAGAGTTTTTCTTCTATAACATTTACACTGTGGTAAATAATATCTTTATTGTTTTTATTGTACATAATACCGTTCTTTTTTTATATATGATCATTTCACCCCAAGTAAGGCAGAACCACCACTGGTGCGCAGAGAGGGTTACAATGAAAGAAGAAAAAAAAACAAGGTACAGGGGATGTCGAAGAAAGGATAAAAGAAGGATGGGAATCAAGTATATAGAAGATAGCAATTTACTTTAACTTTAACCCTTTGTTGCATATTGGTTACAATTGTAACCAATATTCAACAAAGGATTAAACTTTTGGGGATTGTGGCTATCATGGAAGAAAGCAAATGAAAGAAAGATCCACAAACGTGCAGTGCAAGAAAAGAAACTTTTAGGGTAGAAGATGTTACATTTAACTGTTCTGATGGTATAAGAGTGGGACCTATATGCCAATCCAGTAGCACGAGTAAATACACTGTTACACTGTGTTTTTAAAATAGAGGAAAATATGTTACGTTTAAGGAATCTGAAGAAAAATCGATCTCATAACTAGTTAAAAAAAAAAAGAAAAGAAAAGAAAAACAACTACACAGGTTGTTGAAAATATACCGTATATGCTGGTACATTTGATAGTGTCAGTTCAAGGTTATCTAACAAAATAATTAAAAAAAAGCTAATGGTGTCTTTTTATTTGTCCGTGAATTGACGAATAAGCAATTAGCGAAAGGGAGTTTCTCCCTGAAAAATTATTTTTCCCATCTTGATAAGAACATGTGTGTTGGCAGATGCTAGCATTGGGGCGTGCCTCTTAAGCACTTCTTTCTCTCCGTCGCTGAAAAGTAGTCGGCAAAAACCCCCTAAAGGTAGCAATAAAAGTAGCCAAACAAACCAAGTACGTTGCACAATTTAAAACTAAAATTATAACCAACCTTTTTAATCTGGTAAAAACACGGCTGATTTGAGAGAAAAGAGTTATGTTGTATTGGTTTCATAAAACCGTAGAGACTAATGAAGTGACACAATCGACTCGGCCACTAAGGAAAACGTCCATGCCACATGCTTAATACCATATGCTGTCTTGGTTATGTCACAAAATGTAATATTTGATCTTTTCACATGTATGGAAAAATATATATAAAGTAAATTTTATTTTGAATTGAAATTAAAAATAAAATTTACTTCTATGGCAACCAAGTTAAAAAGTAAAAATGCTAGAAACATTTAACTTTAGGATGTGCCTAATAACTAACTTTAATTTTAGGATGTGCTAATAACTAAATCAGGGAAGCGAGTTCGAATTCCACTCAAGTGCCACACGTTCTCTGACGGGCAAATATACTTACTAAAAGGTATGAATTCATCTCTTCTCCCTACCAGCTAATAGGTCTAGTAGTAAATTGCACCTGGAAAAATTGTTAATGCAATATTCACAGAAACAGAATTATTTTTAGAACACTACACATGTTTTGGCTTTAAGTAAATCAAAATGGGTTGATAAGCCGTTAAAAATCAATCAGTCAATACTTTGGCTTCAGTAGTTTTATACTTGTCTCTATTTCTAAGATAAGGTATTGTAATTATTTATATTATTTACATTGTTCGGACTGTTGTCATCATCTTTATTGGCATATTCACGACGTTTCTGCCCTTGTACGCTCCGACCCTCTTTATGTGATTGGAATTTCGAACTGAACCCTTCATTTGGATCTCTGGTGTAGATTGTTCTGGTTCCATGAGTCATGCCATTTTGGGTTATCTTAGTTATCTCTCTTTAAATCAGCTCTCTACGTTTTTCGTCACCACACTTTTTTAGGCAAGTATTGAACTCAAAAATCTTTGGGTGAAGTCCATAGCTGTAGATAATTAGTTTGGCCACTATTTTATCGGATCAAAATAAAGACTAAATCACTTTTATTAGATTAGTTGAAGAATGTCAAAAACAATTTAAGATCCTCTTCCTCGATGACATGAAACTCACCACACTAGCTATCGCTGTAGTATTTCCTGCAGCGAATAATTAATTTAGAGAACGTAGCATCAGCCTTATGTCCAACATGTTTTGCGCTTGTCCTTCTAGAGTGTTTGGCAAAAAAGGATAGAGAGCCTAATCTACCATGCGGGAAGAGATGGATTCTTGGCATTTCCAAGGTCACTATGCTAAAGTATACGAAACAAACGCAACCAGAAACTGTTGTGGGATCTCGCCTTTTTCCATGATAATGGACTCGACTTGAGTATACATGTACTCCTCCCATAAAGAGAACCGTATAATTATCGGAGAGTACCGGACTGATCCGTAAGTTACCGAGAGATACCGAAGTTACACAGAGAATATCGCGTCAGCAGTCATAGTAGCTCTGAGCTCCACTCAGCCAGAATAGTATTACACGGACATACTAATTCCAGCACGGCTTCACTTCAAAGAATTTTATATATATATATTCCTTATTAATCGTATTCCTGAATTACTAACCTACGTTCCAGTTGTATCTTTACATTTAATATAACCTATTTTTCTATATCAAATTCCTGTTTTGTTGTTCATTATATTGTATGGTTCCTCACACGGAATCCACAACAGAGACCAAACTCGGTACACCGATTTAACTTTCTGAATACATTCATACTTTTATAGCATGCAGGTTAAAAAGAAGAAAATATCTTTTGGTCTCACGAATGTTTTTCACTTTTGCTTGAGTTGCTAAAATACTTTTAACTGATGCATTGCTTTATGTTACACATAATTTAAGATAAAAATAATTTTAATTTTGGCCAAACTAAAAGGAAGAAAATCAAGTAGCCTCGGATTTCAGGAATTATTTTTATTTATTAATTCGCTAAGATGAAACTAAAATTAATTTCATAAATTTGTTTATTTCATTTATCATCAACATCATAGTTCTCATCATCATCAGCAGTAGAATTAGTTTTGTATTGATTTCGCAGATTCGACATTTTATGTGTTAATTTTCTTCTAGTGACATTAACAAATGATTACATAATGAAAATAGGTTTCCTAAAAGAGGAAATAGGGAAAATGAATGACTAAAAAAATGCGGTTATGGAGTAAAAAGCAAAAGAATCTGGAGAAAAAATGAGAACATTCCGGAGAAAGAACATGTAAAAATGAAACAGAGAAAAAAATAAACCAAAAATTTAAAAAAAATGCAGAAAAGGAAGAAAGCAAGAAAGAAAAAACAAAGAAAAAATCAAAAATATCTACCAAAATTAAAACAAAAAGAATAGAATAAATGAACCTATGAAGGAAGAAAGAAGAAAGAAAAATATCTACAAAAACGAAGACAGTAAAAAAGGAGAAAGAAAGGAAGAAAAACAGAAATAGAGAAAAATATATATGCAACAAACAAGAAAGACAGAAAGACAGAAAGAAAGAGTAAAGAGATTTGCAATAAGAAAAAGAGAGATAGAAAATAGAAATGTCTACAGAATGAAAGAAAGAAAAAAAAGAAAGAAGAAACATACGAACAAAAGATAGAATAAATAAAACAAATCCATTATAAGAAAGAAAGAACAACAGAAAAATAGAGCGATAAGAAAAAACAGAGAAAGAAAATAAAAAACCTATTAAGAATAAAGAATGAGATTGCGAAAGAGAGACTAAAAGAAAAGTAATGAATTTACACCAAGAAAAAAACGAAAGAAGGCGAAAAAAGGTTTAGAACAAGAAAGAACGACAGAAATAAAAGAAAACATCTATAAAAAAGGAAAAAACGAAAAAGAACAGATGAAAGAAAAAATCGATTTAGAAGGGAAAAAAAAGACAGAAAGAAAAGAAAAAATCTATAAGAAAAAAAACCCTAAAGAAAGAATAGAGAAAAAATATCTACTACAAAAAAAAAAGAAAGACAAAAAAAAGAAAAATCTGTAAGAAGGAAAGAACGAAAGAAAAAAACGAACAAAAGAAAAAAGTTCAACAATAATTTAAACAGAAAGACAAAGAAAAGAAAAATCCTTAAGTAGAAAGATCAAAAGAGAAAAATGTCTGTCAAGAAAGAAATCAAGAGAACTAACGATCCACAAGAAGGACAGAAAGAAAAAAATCTTTAAGAAAAAAAATGAAAACAAAATCTACAAAATAATGAAAGACTGAAAAAAAAAAGAAAAAAATTCCACAAGAAAAAGGAAAGAAATTGAAAGAAGATGTAGAAAAAAGAAATATAAAAATGAGACGAAATACTTCTTCATATGTCGTGTCTCTTGAGAACGTAAGCGAACATGGACTTTCAATTGGCTCTTTCACTTGTCGCTCTCAAAATTCTTCCTCTTGGTATCTAGTCCAAACATCGCTCTGCCATTAATTTGCTCAGACCAATAAAGTAGGTCACACTCTGCTTTCCCCTATCACTCTTTCACGCTATGCGTCTTGTTAGTATTAAATTCTCCAAGCCGTCCTTCTCCATTACATGTCCCAGAAACCTCATCTCTCTTATATATTTTTTCTTCTCGTTTTCATTCTCACTAACATCTCGTCGTAAGTAACGTGATCAATCAAGTGACTTGGCCCAAAGAGGTGTGGGTTCAATACATAGATACAGCAGTAGTGAACAAATAACTTAGAGAGTTGAGTTGATGGCATGCGGAGGTGTCATCGCAAAATGATATACCTCAGTGATCGAAATACAAGGTTCGATTCAAAATTCATAGCACCTGAAGAAAGCCATTGCGTACAGCAATTGAAACATCGTAAATGTGCCAAGAAGACAACATTGCGATCAATGTATGAAAAGTAAATACTACATTCATCTAAGAAGTATAAACAAATGCTAATTCCGTCTCTAATAAAAAAAATTCCAGCCCAAACAAATTGATCACAAACAAACTGCGTTTCACTGACCCACATAGAAACGACAAAAAATATTTCCACATGCACCCGCACACATGTACGTTTCTATAAAATATCCAAATACAAAATCATCGAAACATCTCACATTTCTGATATGTCCCGGAAAGGGATATATGTCAATACGATGTTGTTGAGTGGTTTAGGTAAATATAACCGGGTTGGTTAATCTAGTACGTAGACGTAATCGTCGTATGCAGCATCCTGAGACGTAGGCGTAGTCAATGGTGGTAGACCAATAGATCTCTGGTGAAAGATCTCTCAAACTCTCTCATTCACTCTAGACGTTCTTGCCTTCGTCTGTATTTATGACTGACACCAGCTAATCACATTCTAGTGAGGGAGGAACCAAGGTGTGTATATATTCATTACCTCTTCATTACACCAATTTCAATGATTTAATTGGAAATGTCTCTTAAAGACTGATCCTCTCACACACACACACACACACACACACACACACACACACACACACACATATATATATATACCTGTATTAATTAACGTTACCGTCCAACATACACCCCTACAGATAAGCGTTTCTAGATGGTAGATGGTACACGTGTGTGTTTACACACGTGTACTATCAGACTTCTCTCCGTTATTAAAAAAGAAGGTAAAAGAAATGTTAGAATGAATGGGTCTTAAATTAGATAAAATGAAAACATTTGAAAATGATTTTACGAAAGAAAAAAATATCTGGGAACCAAGACAAAATAAGATTAAATTAAAGTCATCTTCAAAGGAAAAACGAAGGAATAAAGATGATATAAAAGAAAACATATGAAAGGTCATAACAATTAGTATCACGGAAATTGAATTCGGCTTTCGGGTTTCAAATGCGTGCTCGATTTTATTTGATAGACTTTGTGTAAACGAACTATGGGTTAAATGGCAAATTAAGCTAGGTTCTCTTGTTTCTTAGAAGAAAAAATTCTTGAATTCCAAAATTACTTTGTAGATAGTTGGGCACAGTCAGGTTATCTTGCCTAAAGTCTACAAGCGATATTAGAGATGCGATGCAAAGGCTGCCTTTATGACTCCCTAGTATGACGAAGGACGCGTTCCAGAAGCTGAGTAAAGTATCAAGGCACAGGAAACTTTCACTCGAAACAAAGAAGTGACTACTAAATTACTATGTGATGTCAGTTCTTCATTATGGCAGTGAATGTTTGACAATAGCATCAAAGGTGAAGGAAAAACTTGAAGCAGCTGAAATGTGGTTATACAGAAGGATGGTGCGGATATCATCGATCGAGCATGTGAGCAATGATGAGGTTTTGGAAAGAATGGAAACGAAAAGTAAATTAATACTGAGAATCAGGAAGAGACAACTAAAGTTCCTGGGAGATTCAATGAGGAAGGAGGGCTTGGAGAACCTGATACTCACAGGTCAGAGAGAAGGAAAGAGGAAAGCAACAGATAACGTATTTGAAGTGGATAACAAAACGGGGTTTGCGAGATGTTACAGGAGAAAGAGTGCTAAGAGCCACCATAGATAGGAAGATGTGGAAGGCCATGATCGCCTATGTTCTGAAAGGACAAGGCACATAGAAGAAGAAGATGTATGACGAATATACCAAAAAGACGAAATTATAGAAAAAGACAGTTTGATAGAAATGAGAAGGAGGTGAAGAAGAAACAGTGAAGAAGAAACAGTGAAGAAGAAACAGTGAAGAAAACTACGTGACAAAAAAGAAATGAAATGAAAGAAAAAAGAAGAAGGCATATTATTAATAAAAGAAAACAAAAAATCCATGAAAGAAAACAGAAACGAAGTAGTGCATACTATTTGAAACGAACAAAACATGAATGAAAAGCAAAAAGAAGTAGATATTTATTTAAAAAAAAATGAGGAGAATCAGTAATGCAAAAAAGAAAAAGAATTCGGTATCTTATTTCGAAAGAAAAGAAGAAAAATGGATGAAAGGTAAAAAGATGTAGGCATATTACAAAAAGAAAAAGAAAAAAGAATGAAGAAAATGAAAAATAGGTATATTTTTCAAAAGAAAAGAAGAAAAACAAATGTAAGTAAAAAAGAACTAGGCGTATTTTTTCAGAAAAAAATAAAAAGAAGAATAAAAGAGAGAAAGAAAAAAGTAGACATATTATTTCAAAAGAAATGAAAAAATGAACGAAATAAAGAAAAACAAAAAAGAAGCATGCATATTATTTCGAAAGAAAAGAAGAATGAATGAAAGAAAAAAGAAGTAGAATAATTACTTGGAAAAAAGAAAAATAAATGAAAGAAAAAAGAAGTAGGTATATCATTTCGAAAAAAAGAAAAATGAATGAAAGAAAAATAAGTTGGCATAATATTTTGAAAGAAAAGGAAAAAGAAGTAAAGGAAAAAGAAAAAATATAAGTGTATTTTTTCAAGAGAAAAGAAGAAAAAGGGACGATAGAAAAAGAAGAGAAGAAATAAGCGCTTTTTTTTAAGTAAAGAAGAAAAATGGATGAATTTTCTGCAACATTTGACTATCAAGTTAATTAGCCGTCATAGTGATGACGATGTTTGTTATTCCTGAACATTGGATAATTAAACCCCTTCACTTCAGCTGCCATACCTTAACCTGCCATCAGACTGCAGCTCGACTCTTCATCATACAATGATGCAATCACTTGTCGGTTTCCTCTCCAAAGATCGATTAATCAGTCATTTGACTCATCACTTTCACATCAGACTGTTTTAAATTAAAAAAATACTCTGTTGTTTTCTGACGTCGCATTGACTCTTTGAGTGATATGTTTATGAACGTTGTCAGTATAATTGTAGTTTAACAGATTTTTATTACAGAATATATGCCAACAAGTGTACCCCTGCTGTAAAAAATGACGGCAATATATTTGAGAGGGTTATTAGCTTTTTCCTCATAGATTATCCCCATGCGCGTAACAGGAAAGAATTTAGAATTTTCCCTCATTATTTGTTTAAATGGAGCTGAGAATGCACGTCTTAAAATGAAATGTTGAAAGTGGCTATTCCCTCTCTAAGTTGTATCTGAATTTACAGATATATATTGTGTGTATTTTGGCAGCATTTTTTCATTAATACAGGTTTCCAATGAAACCTGTATTAATGAAAAAGTAATAATAATAATATAGACAAATTCTGTCTATTTATTTTGTGTAAGATCCGTTCGTATGATCTGATTAGCTTGATAGTGTTGTTGTCATGGAAAGACGACAAGAAATCGCAATAATTGTTGATTTTTTTATCAGGTCTGAGCTTTCGGCTTACATAAGCCATTATCAAAGGATGAACATTTAATGTTCAGTGAACATAGAACATTTAAATTATTTTTAACAGAGTGGAGTTATACAGAGAAAATTAGACAGGTTCATTTTTTTGTGTCGCACATGGCTGTAGGCGGAGAAGGAATGGTGGTAGTGGGTTTTTTGTTCAATTGAGTGTATAGTGGCATGAGGGATGGGTCTGGGAACTGCTGCTACTATGGTGTAGGGGGTAAGTATAATAACTATGACCTCTCCCGTCGATTATAGGCATTGAAGTATGTTAGTAGAGGTGTCGAAATTTATTTTATTTAGGCTAGGTTTAAACTGTTTGATGTAGATAGCTTCTAGAATTTTAAGTTTTCGTTTATTATTTTCTTTGGCTATCAACACAGACTTCTTAGGAAAACACTTGTTGAAAATACATACATACATACATATATATATATATATATATATATATATATATATATATATATATATATAATCAGAAATAAATACAAAATGGCCTTTATTATAATAGAGATAATATTTATATATATTTCACTACTTGACGACATAATGATTGCAAAATAATAATAATTATAACAAGGCACTGTTAAAAAGCAAACATGCGGCAAGAGCTTTCATAACTGGTAGTAATGTTCAATTGCTGGTAGTAAAGAGATTGAACTGAGTTGATACTGCCTCGCTATTTTTTTTCTCCCTCTCCCCACGAAACGTAACAGAAGAAATATATATATATATATATATATATATATATATGGGGGGGGGCACAACAGTCTTAATTATAATAGAAAGAATTATTGAAACAATAATTATAGGGTACTTGAGCAATGATGAGATTTTAGAGAGGATGAGGAAGGAAGGCTTGGAGAATCTGATACTCACAGGTCAGATAAAAGGAAAACGAGACAGAGGAAATCAGCGGATAACATTGAAGTTCCTGAGCATGTGTATGCCAGAACGGGCTTTGGGTGGAGTAACAGGAGAAAGTGTGATAAGAGCCATCACGGATAGGGATGCGTGGAAAGCCATGATCGCCTACGTCCTGAAAGGTTATGGCACGTAGAAGAAGAAGAAGATTAGTGATAAAAACGATATATTCTCTTTTCGATTCTCTTTACGATTTCGCGTATGTGGCCGAATGGTTGGAAGTTTGGATTCCAAACATTCAAATATCTACATGGCCGAATTGTCAGAATGGTGAATTCCTTACATTCTCAGGCGTAGTGGGTGGTGCCCCAACGTACGAGTATGTTTGCAGAATGTTTGAAAACATACTATAGTTTGACTGAGTGAAGTTGCTTTATTTATCTATCGGCATATCAACCTTTTTGGGTTATTTAATGTCGAAGTCTCAATATTTTGAACGTAATTTTATGGCTTCAACTGCATATAATATATACAGCTGGTCAGTTTGCTTTAAATACAAGGTGTCCATAAAGTTCATGTGCACGTTAAAAACTTTATAACTTTATTTATCTTTTCGATAGAAATAATTTGTAAAAAGGATTTGAAAGATATAAATCTATATTTTTTAAAGTTTAATTGAAATTTTCTTTAAGTTTCCACATGTCCTCCATCATTAGCAATACAAAGGTAATACGATTTTACAGTTCCTTGATTGACACTAATGTCTGAAATCACATTAGTTATTTTAGCTTTCAAATCTTCTAATGAAGAAGGTTTGGTTGCATACACAACTGTTTTCACATGAAAAAAATCTAATGGAGTCAAATCTGGAGAACGTGGTAGCCAAGAAAATGACCCACCCCTTCCGATCCATCTGTTGGGAAATTCCTGATTTAGAAACTAACACGCAGAGCAAAGTGACGAGGAGATCCATCTTGTTGAAACACTGTATTATCTTTCAAGTCTAATTGTTTAAGTTCACTTCTTACAAATTATTTCTGTCACAAATACAGTCAGTCAGTTAAGTGCCATACGTGAAACACGCTTGGGCAATCATGTCTCAAAAGAGACATGACTGACTGGGCAGAATATTATTCCGCAGTATTTGGTTGTTGCTTTCTGCGATAGACTGGTTGCCAGCCAAGGCTATAGAACCCAATCTGTACTGTTATTTAACCCATAACTGGAAGGAAGAGACGGATTAATACCTTTCCCAAGGGTAATTGCGCGTAGATGAATGCAATGAATTCGACTGGAATTCGAAATCAGCTCCCCGATTTCTCATTCTGAGCCGATATCCACTGCACCACAAGGCACATCCAAATAAAGTTATAAATTTTTAAAGTGCACACGGACTTTATGGACACCCTGTATATATTGTTGGTATGTTGATTTTGTTCATCGGCATATAAATCTCTATACAGTATTTAATGCCATAATCTAAATATTTTGAAAGTAATTTAATTTTAATTTATTGTTGGGGAAGATAATAATGGTTTTAGCGATGCAATTCTTACTAATTACCTTATAGCTGGGGTAACAGGAGGCGGATTTATACCTTTATTAAGGCTATATGCGCCTAAGTGAATATAACGAACCCAACGGGAATCGGAACTTGGCAGCCGATTAACAATTCCGTGCCATTATTTTTTACACTACCTGCACATTGAAGCATACAGCACCTAGAATTCTCAAGCGGTCACCCATCTTACTACTGACCAGGATTGATATTGCTTAACTTCTATGATCGTACCAGAACCTGTGTTTCAACGGCCGTAAAACTTAGTAAAATTGTATAGATGGAACTGTTCAGAACCCGTCACTTGGTGTGCTAGCTCGAAATCTCAAGTCATCATGACTGAGGGTTTGAGCGTGCGGATCTTGTTCAACCTGCTGATCACACCATATGATAAACTCTCTTCCCTAATCAGTATATGAAATATACTAAAACTTTAAAGAGCCTGTGTGTAGAAATGGAGTAACCTCCAAAAATGAATTCCTAAATCTTTTATAGTATTTTACTCTCAAAATTAATATGGCATCAATGTTATTATTCTATTCTGATCTAAAATTTGTGAATTGAAATAGACTCATTTAATCAGGATACACGCTTGGGCGATCCTGTCTCGAAAGAGACATGGCTGACTGGGCAGAAAATTTTCATGCAGTAGTTTGCCATTACTTTCAACGGCAGCCCGGTTGCCAACCAAGGCTATAGAACCCAATCTAGCATGATATTTAACCCATAGGTAGATGGAGAAGCGAGAGATTAATACCTTTCTCAAGGGTATTTACGCGTAAGGGAATGCAACGAAATCAACTAGAATTCGAACTCGGCTTCCCGATTTCTCGTTCCGAGCCGATATCCACTTCAGCAATACGCACATCCCTTGTAATGGAGATCTTATTTAAAAAATGAACCATTAAAATTTTGAAGTGAAATAAATTTACGTAATTATCACACTACTTTCATGGTTCTATTTTGTTTTTTAATCATTTCAACCCGAGCAAGGCGGAAATGCCACTGATGTGCGGGGGGGGGGGGCTACATAACTGAAAAAAAATTAATTAGAAGAGAAAGAGGAGTACAAACCAATTAGAAAAGAGCAATAGAAAGAAGAGAATGCAGGTGAGATGACAGTTTCAAGGGAGGAGAGAAAGGGAGGGATATACGGGGTGGGGGAAGGGCTAGAGTCAAGTGGTTAGTAGGTGAGTATTGACATTGCATTTAAACTTCTGGAGGTTGTAGCCGTCAGGAAAGCAAGAATATGGGAGCGAGTTCCACAGGCGGGAAGTGCGAGAGAAGAAGCTGCAGGAGTAGAATTTTCGTCTGCATTTGGCTAACCTAACTGTGAATGGGTGGGACCCAGTTGCCAATCTGGTTGCACGAGTAAACACCTGTTGAGGAGGCACCAGTGACTTGAGTTCGTCTGAGCAGAAGCCATGAAAGTACTTACAGAACAGACAAAGGGAGGCTACATTTCGTCGGTGGGGGAGTGGCTGTAGTAGAACCGACAAGTCAGCACCTATCACGTTACTGACTCTCCTTTGGATCCTGTCGAGAACACTGAGGTGAACGGCAGGGGCGCCTGACCATAAATGGCAGAAGTACTCCATGCACGGTCGAATGGTAGACTTGTATATATGCAGGATGGATTCCGGTGGAAAAAACATCCTGGATCGACACAGTGACCCAACCTTCTTAGCAGTGGATTTAGCTATGGATTCCATTTCAGATCGGAAGAGAGGGTAGGTCTGAGGAGGCTCAGTGTATTGCACTCAGGGTGAATCGCTTGGTCCATGCTTATGAGAGGCAGGAGAGGTTGCCTATGATGGTTGACAGACAACCGCTTGGTCTTAGACGCATTGAAATTGACAAGCCACTTCTTGCCCCAATTCACCAGAGTGTAGATCCCGTTCAAGGTCAGCAGTGAGATTATGTCTGTCCGCCACGCCAGGTTTTTTACTGATGCGGGAGTATATTGTGGTGTCATCTGCGTAGATGCCTACTTGGGACTTGATCTCATCTGGGAGGTCGTTGATGAAAATAAGGAAGAGCGTCGGGCCCAGGATAGAGCCCTGGGGGACACCGGTATTCGTGCTGTAGGATGAAGAGGCATGCCCATTCAATACGACCTTCATTTTGCAGTTGTTTAAAAAAGATTGGACTAGGTCAAGCAGGCGTCCGGTAATACCGTAACCTGGTAGCTTGCAAAGAAGACCAGAGAGCCAGACCCTGTCAAAAGCCTTGGAGATGTCCAGAGCAACCGCACGATCCTCGCCTGACTCATCGAGGGTCTTGAGCATGTACTCCGTAACGGTTGTTATTGTTTTAGAACTTGCTTATATTATTTTATTTATAAAATATTTATTTATAAAATATTTATACGGAGCTTATTTATGAATGAACCCTGTAACATGCGTTGTGGTGCAATGGATATCAGCTCGGAATGTAGAAAATTGAGAGCCGAGTTCGAATCCAAGTTGAATTAATTATTTACAGATACACCTGGGAAAGGTATTCATCTATCTATTCTACCCCTAACTATGAGCTGAATAGCAGGACAGAGTGGGTTCTATAGCTGTGATTGGTGGTCAATCTACTGTAGAAAGAAATGGCAAGCTAGTGTGCGAAAACTTTTTGTCTACACACACACACACACACGCACACACACACACACACACACACACACACACACATATATATATATATATATATATACTACAATTAACGACAGAAGTAGCAAGGTTAATCATTCATTGAAAGGCACGGTCTACGAACGGACTTTAAAAACAAGCTCTCCTACCATTCTGAAGATGAGATTTTGATCTCGAAATATTAATAAATAATAAATAGGTAATACCCAACACCTTCTTTACCTTCCTTTATTTTACTAAACGCATTGTGATAGTCTTCAAGACCTACCCATACACCTAATATACACAATGCTTCAAAAAATGTTCTACATGTCTTTGAATCCTTATTTTTTATAGGTGATTTTCTAAGCGCCGCTTAGATGTGACACAAGATCGAAAGTATAGGACACCCCGTGCGGGCCTGAATCACGACACAGTTGTCACTGGTTCTAACGAGACAAGATTGGTAAACATTACACCACGCCGAGGTGCCCAGAAACCTTTTTTTTATAGAATCTGAAAGTTTAATAATGGTTCAGTTCTCCTAAAGGGATGTCAGTCAGTCAGTTTAGTGCCATACGTGATACACGCTTTGGGCGATCATGTCTCGAATAGATATGACTGACTGAGCAAAAGATTATCTCGCAGTAGGTTGCCATTGCTTTCTGCGGTAGACTGGCTGCAGCCAAGGCTATAGAACTCAATCTGTCCTATTATTTGACCCATAACTTGAGGGAAGAGACTGATTAATACCTTTCTCAAAAGTTATTTCTGCATAAATGAATGGAAGGAATTCAACTGGAATGCGAAATCGGCACCCCAGTTTTTCGTTCTGAGTCGATATCCACTGCACCACGACGCACATCCGCAGCGAGGTAATCTTGTTTAATTTTTATATTAGGTTAATCATTCTGTTTAAAACTTGTTTTTTTCAGTACAGGAGACTTTATTCATCAGTCACTCTAGTATGTAAAATCATAACATTTGAATCTCTCTGTGATACCAGCATGTTTACAACAATCATTAAACAAGCCCGTTATTGATTTTTCTGCAGACAGCTGTTTATCAAAGAAGATAATCATTGAAAATCATTTCCCATTCTCTTCGATAGTTTATATCAACGCAACAAAAGCGAATCGATAACCTGATGATAGCTTATTCATATGTAAACATTCACCTGTGATAATATTATTGATGTTAACACGAACAAATGCTTCCCGTCAAATATGTTTATCCTATGGTAGTATATTATTGTTTGCGGTGTTAATAAGGTAATAATCCTTGCGTATAATAACCGAGTATTCCTTTGTCTATTCAAATTGGTTGGATTGATATTTCTGATATATGCTGCACACACATTCAATGTACGAAAGAAAATTCCAAAGGCAGGATGTGCGAGAAAAGAAACTCTTAAATTAGAAGGGAGTGTTACATTTGACTGTTTTCACTTTAAAAGTGTGGAATCAAGTTGCTGTCTAGTAGCATGTGTAAATTCGTATAGAGCGGGCTCCAGGAAGATAAGCAAATCTATCTATCTATCTATCTATCTATCTATCTATCTATCTATCTATCTATCTATCTATCTGTTGTGGCGATGTACGTATACGAATCTTTGTCATCAATTTGTTGAATAACTTCGGTATCTCTCGGTAACTTTAAGTATCAGTTCCGGTACTCTCCGATAACTCTAACGGATCTCTACGATAACTCTATGGCAGCATTCCTATCTCACTACGGCAGGAGTATATGTATACTTAAGTCGAGTCTATTATCATGTACAAAGGGGAGATCCCACAACATTATCTGTTAAATCATTTTTTAGGTCTGTTGCTAAAACGTTTGTTTCACTGGATCATAGAAGACATTTTTTCTTGTCAGAATTCATCTTGCACATTTATAAATCTGTCATTCGCCCTTGCATTCACGACTGTTGCCATATCTCGTCTGAGACTACTGCCATATATCTCGGGGTTTTCGACAAAATCTAAAGATGGGTATGTAATGTTATCGGTCTTCAGCTGGCATCTCGACTTCATTTAATCCCCCCCCCC